>WOXC01009003.1:0-243599 GCA_011680675.1 Gymnobelideus leadbeateri
TAGGAATATTATAGCCAGGTTCTGAAATTCCCAGATCAAGGAGAGAATATTACCAGCAGCCAGGAAGAAACAATTTGAATATTGTGGAAACACAATCAGGATAACACAGGATCTGGCAGCTTCTACACTGAGGGATCAAAGGGCCTGGAATATGATATTCCAGAGGTCAAAGGAGCTGGGATTAAAACCAAGAATCACCTACCCATCAAAACTGAGTATCATGTTTCAGGGGAAAATATCATCATTCAGTGGATTAGAGGACTTTCAAGCCTTCTTGAAGAAAAAACCAGACTTGACTAGAAAATATGACATTCAGATACAAGAAGCAAGAAAAGCATGAGAAGGTTAACAGGGAAAGAAAATCATAAAGAACTTATCAAGGTTCAACTATTTACATTCCTACATGGAAAAACAATCATTGTAACTGAGGAAACTTTTCTCAGTATGAAAACAGTTGAAGGGAATAGAAAAAAAAATACATATATATATATATATATATATATATATATAATCTTTATCAGAGTGTATATAGGCATAAGAATACATATATGAATGTATATATATATATATATGTTTACAGGTATACATAGTGGATACAGGACCAATTTAATAGGAAGTAATGATACTGCAAAGGTGAAATCAAGAGGTAAGAGAAGAATATAAAGAGAGAAGATGGGGAGAGACAGAATGGGGTAAACTCTATCTCATAGAAAAGAAGCAAGGGAAAATGGGTACAATGGAGGGGAAGAACAGGAAGGCATAAGGGAATGGGTCAGCCTTATAATCGTTGAATTTGGCTCAGGGAGGGAATGACATACACACGAAATAGGGTATCTCACCCTGCAAGAGAGTAGGGGGGGGAAGGGGATGAGAGGGGGCATGATGGAAGGGAGGGCGCTGGGTGGGAGGGAAGTAGGAAGCACACACTTTTGAAAAGGGGCATAGAGAACAGAACAAGTGGGAGGTGGGATGGGGGGAGGGAAATATACTCAGTCTTCTATGATATATGTACTATGGTAATGTTTTGCATTAGCTACACATGTACAACCTATATGGAATTGCTTATCTTCCCAGTAAGGGTGGGTGACAAGGGAGGAAGGGAATGAATTTGGAATTCAAAGTTTTAAAACCAAATGTTTATATACATATATATGTATGTATATATATATATATATATATATATATATATATATATAATATTAATACTATTTTACATGTAATTGGGAAATAAGAGGAGGAGATATCATGGGGGGAGGCTATTTGGGGGAGGTGGGTAGGGGAAAAACGGGGAGAAAATTTGTAACACAAAAACTGGCAGAATTGAATGAAATTAAACAGAAGTTAATAAAGCATTTGAAAAAAATAGGAGAATATTCATAGTGACTATAATGATGTCAACAAAAAGAATGTAATGAAATTCCCTGTTATTTAGTTATAATGAACAAGCCTGGCACAGTGGAAAACATATTGTCTCTGGAACCAGAAGGCTTGTGATATAAAATCCTGTACTTGACATAGATGTCATATCTTTGAGCAAATCTCTTAGCCTCACTGACACTTCTTTTATCATCTATAAAATGATGTGGAATATTGCATATTCAGTGAGGCTCAAGTGATGCGTCTATAGTCTTACTAATTTTTTTTTTAATAATCTTCGTTAGAAGGGAAACCATGGGGGGGGCAGGGAGAGGGGAAGAGAATCAGAAATGAGTGTGATAGAAAAGTAGATGGCATCAGTAAAAGAAAAAGAAAATTTAAAAATTAAAAGGAGAGAGAAATAAAAAAATTAACTTGGGGGAAAAACCTGCAGAAATGCCTGTGTATTCTCAGAACTTATCATGGTACCTAGGACCAAGAAAAAAAAAAATCCTGTTGACATGACTTGAATTGAGATTTTTTCCTTAAAAAGTTGCTCTTTAAGACGGGATTAATTATAAACTTTCACCTCACAAAGGACATTTTGGACAGAGGAGAGAATGTGAAAAGAAAGGGTAACTCATGCAAAGGGTAACTCATGCTCTATAAGCTTATCGAAGAATCGATAAGCTTATAGAGCAGAGCTGGGAGTAATAGAACATCATTTCTGAGAGAAAGGAAGGAAATTCCTCAGTATTAGACATATAGGGAATAAGCTGCCTTGGAGTGTGGTGGGTTCCCTGTTGCTGCAGGTTTTCAAGTGAAGACTGGATGAGAGGTGTCAGGAATGTTTCAGAGGACATTCTTGTTCAGGTACAGGTTAAAGGCTGGGTGGCCCCCAAGGTCCTTTACAGCTAAAAGATGAAGACTGATCTAAACAAGAGCCTTCCTCCTTTCCCTACTATTATTTCTTATGGTTCCAAAAGTGTGAGAGAGAACAATAAGGCAAGAAAAATAAATGAAAGGCATACAAATGTCCTTTTTTCTGATGCCATCATTTCAGAATAATATAATGAACAGAATTTCACTCCAGAGCCTGGAAGACCTGGGTCCAAATTCTGTTACTGACACCTGGTGACTGGGTGATCCTGGACTAGTCACTGAAACTCTTAGTATTCTAGGCTATGCTCTAAGTCACAGAACCCACATTGGTAGAGGGATGTTTCCTCAGTGGGGCTCCTGATAGCAAAGAAATCACAGTTCTTGTCCACATCCCTATTCCTGTGATGGATGATGTAGAATAAGCCTAGCTGCAGGTTTAGAAAATGAATGCATCAAAACCAAAAGCATTCTCTATAGCAAAAGCAGAATTCATAAGGGAATAATAAAAAGGAAAGTTCCATTCAAAATAAATAGAAAATGCACAAAGTACTTGGGCATTTGTTCTGTCACAGCACATTTAACACTTTTATACATAAAATTACCAAACTCTACTACAGAGATTCCATGCTCCTGGCTGCTCTGTGCCAATATAATAAAGATGATGATGCCATTGGAATTAATTTGTAGAATGAGTACTACACTAAATGTAGTGCCAATGCAATATTGAAAGCACCAACTGTGACTATAAATATTCTCATATGGTGCTTGATCGCAAAATAGAACATGCTCTCTATATAGAAGGCAGAAGCAAAACGTTTATTCAGACACCAGAAAACCAAATCTCAAAACCAGTAAACCACTTCCATCATATTAAAAAAGAATTTAATAAGCCACAACAACACAGAGAACCACAGCACCCTTTTACCTTCCTACAAACCAACTTAAGCCCAGCTATCACAGCAGGTAGAAAAAACCTGCTTTTAAGCAGGAGCCTGACTCCTTGCCTCAGTGTCCTCTCTCTCTCTCTCCCTCCCAGTCTAGCTAGCTCTCACTCCCAGCTTCCTGTGGGCTCTGTTCCACCCTTCAGCAAACTCCTCCCACCAGAGGTTCCATGTGATTACATTCAGCCTGTTAGAGGGCAGAGGATATTTTCAAAGCAGGGAAGGTTTCAGCCTATTAGGGAGCAGAGTATATTTTCAAAACAAGGAAGGTCTTCAAATTCCCATGACCATTACACTAAACTACAGAGCTGGACAAAACAATAACAAAATTCAGTAGGAAGAACAAAAGATCCAGAATATCATGGGAACTCATGAAAAAAGTAGGAATGAAGGGGAAATAGCATTTCCAAAGCTCAAATTGTATTTTAAAGTGCTAATCACCAAAACAATTGGGTACTGCTTTAAAAAAAAGAAGAGGGCGGCTAGGTGGCACAGTGAGTAGAGCGTCGGCCCTGGACTCAGAAGGACCTGAGTTCTGATCCGGCCTCAGACACTTAAGGCACACACAAACAAAAACCTAGCTGTGTGACTTTGGGCAAGTTACTTAACCCCAATTGCCCTCCAAAAAAAAAAAAAAAAGCAAAAAAAAAGAAGAGATATCAGTGAAACAGACTAGACAAGGAATTATCAGAAATAATTTCATTCAATAATTACATATTTAATAAAAGCCCCAAATATAAAATACCCAGGAAACACTTCCTCTTTGACACAAATTACTGACAAAACCAGAAAATAGGCTGGCTAAAATGAGTTATAAACTAATGCCCTACATTCTATAACACATTAAACTCCAAATATATACATGCTCTGAATACTAAAAAACACACCACTAAAAGATTAGAGTTAACCAGATCATCTGTTTGTCACATGTATAGCAAACAAAGGAAAGAGGTGATGATAAAAAATAAATAACTTTGATCATATGAAATTGAAAAGTTTTTGTATGTACAAAAGTAATGCAATGAAGATAGGAGGGGAATCAGTGTACTGGAGAAAAACAATTCTATATATCTGATGAGAGTCTGATATCCAGGATGTATAGACAACTAATCAAAATCCATAAGAAAAAAAGTTATTCTCCCATAGGTCAGTCGTCAAAGAATATGAACAGTTTTCTTTTTGTCTGTTTTTTTGTTTTGTTTTGTTCTTGGAGGGGGGAAGGCTGGGCAATTCGGGTTAAGTGACTTGCAGTGAAATGTTTTCAAAAGAAGAAATTCAAATCATCAGTAACCATATGAAATAAAGTTCCAAAAAATGTCATAGATGACAGAAGAAGACAAGGCTGGAGGGTTGTAGAAAGACAACCAATGAATTGATCCAACAATTCTGGAAAGCAACTTGGAATTCTGTGAAGGAAGTGGCTATGGTATCCATACCCTTCCAGAGATTCTACTGCTGGGCATATAGCCAAAGGAAATAAGTTGACAAAAAAAGGGGGACCCACACACACCAAAATATTTACAGTATCACTTTTGGCAGTAACAAATAGGTGGAAACAAAGTAAATGGAGGAATGGCTCTAAACAAAGTGTGGTACATGAAGGTTAGAGAATATTACCATACTCTGAGAAATAATATGATTAATACAATGTCAAAACCACTGTGGTATTTGCCCAGAAAACCCCAAAGGGGGTCACCAAAAGTCAGACACAACTGAACAACAACAATCACAATGGGGATGTAGGATTGTGGAATTGCACATACAGTTTCAGTTAAGATTGGTAAATTGACTCGTTTTTCAGAATTGCTTGGTCAACTCTAGCAGAAAGCCTTCAGAAAACCTGAGAAGAATTGTTTTAACAGCTACTGACTGAATAAAGCTGAAAACTGAGAATAATTTACACAAGGATTCAGTGTCATAAAGGAAAACCAATGTGGAAGACTTAAGTAGTATGTCAGTTACAACACCACAGACTGATAATGGAGCACGCTTCCCACCTCCTAGAAAAGCTGGTGGAACCTAGGTACAAAAGAAGACCTACGTTTTCAGTCAGGTCAATATTGAGTATTTGCTCTCACTGAGTATACTTGTGTGTAGTAAGGGACACTTTTTTTTCACTTAGTAAAGAAGAGGTAGAGAGGGAGCTAGGATACTAGAGATTTCAATGCAAAAGCAATTTTTTTTTAAAGCATCAATGAAAAATTTGAAGAA
Organism: Gymnobelideus leadbeateri; assembly: GCA_011680675.1. Lineage (NCBI taxonomy): Eukaryota > Metazoa > Chordata > Mammalia > Diprotodontia > Petauridae > Gymnobelideus > Gymnobelideus leadbeateri. The sequence goes on from WOXC01009003.1 coordinate 5,391, forward strand.
CTACACAGATTAGAAGGAAGCTTAGAAGAGGATATGGACAAGTAGGGCAGTGTTGGAATTGAAACTTTTTTTAGAAGGAATTTCATAATGCCACATCCTATCTTTCTGTTCTGTGTAAAAGGAAGTGTTCACACTTCTAAAGTTCATAACAATTGTGAAAGGCATTGAGAAAAAAAAAACTTGAACTCTGAGCAATGAAAAACTTGGAAGAAAGGAAACAAACTTCTTAAGTGTGTGCTCTGAGGTGGGGGATCTAAGGCCTCTAAATCATGCGTATATATTGCTATACAAGGTTTCTCTATTACAGGATCTTGTTATATCGTTTTTCTATATGACAATATAAAGACAGATTGGGAAGGACTGTGATAAACAGGCAAAGAGCACCATTGAAAGACACTGCAAAAGAAAAAGAAGAGTCGGGGAGGCTAGGTGGAGCAGTGAGTAGAGTCAGAAGGGCCTGAGATCGGATCCAGCCTCAGACACTTAAAGCACACATACAAAAAACCTAGCCGTGTGACCTTGGGCAAGTTACTTAACCCCAATTGCCCTCCAAAAAAAAAGAGAGAGAGAGAGAGAGAGAGAGAGAGAGTCAAACCCTAGATACAGATATAACTAGCTAGGTGTGGCCTTATTGTGTACCCTAACTGTATGTTAATAATCCTTGTCTTGGGAGTAAAAAAGGTCTGAGAGCAACTCAGCCCTAGAGATTTAAGTGCCTCAAGGTTTGACTAAACAAGTCAAACCAGATGCTTTAAAATTAAAACGGCCAAGCTTGACTTCCCCAAGATGTGATAGGAGACTGTACTTTCTTCCTCCGTTTTCCCATTTACAAAACAGAGATGAACCTCTCAGTGTTCTGGGGAGAATAGAGATGTTTGTAAACCCCTTAGAAAACTTTTAAAGACTATATAACTATAACCATCATAGGCTATGTAAAAAAGGCTCTTGGTAAAACCATACTACTCTCCAGAGGTGGGGGATTTTGGGTGTGGAATGTCACATATAACTTTTTTTAAAAACAATGATTTGCTTTTTTTTCCCTTAAAATTTATTATGAGATGCTTCTGGGTGGGGGGTGGGATGGAGAATGGATGAGATTAAAGTGGAATGTGTAGGTAATGTAAATATATATATATATATGTATATATATATATATATATCAACTAATTTTTTAACAAATGGCTTTTCTCACAACAACGTGAGGTATATCTGCCCATATTACTACTTAATTTTCAGACAAGGAAAGTGAGAGTAAGTGAAGTGACTTTTCCACATTCACATAGTGAGAGCAGGAATTCAAAACTACACATTCAGTGCATCAATTAAGCACTTTAAAAAGAGAAATGAAACAAGAAAAAATGGACATGAAAAAAGTTACTCCCCTCAGGAAGCTTGCATTCTATGTAGGGCAAAGGGGGATGATGGAGATGTGTGTGTGTGTGTGTGTGTGTGTGTGTGTGTGTGTGTGTGTGTGTTTACAAAAGCAGACATAAAGTAATTTGGTCAGGAAGAAGGAGGTATGAGGAAGGGCCTCATGTAGCAAGTGATGTTTCAATTAAGCACCAAAAGAAACTAGGGACTCTAAGGGGCAAAGGGGAGGAGAGAGTTCACTGCCAGCATGGGCCACAGTCTCTACAAAAGCATGGAGATAAGAGATGTGAAAGGGCAATTGGTAGCAGAGTCAAGAAACTGCTGGGCCTGGTGTTCTGGAAGACTCCTCTTTCTGAGTTCAAAACCAGCTTGAGCTACTTACTTCTAGCTCCATGACACTGAGTAAGTCACTTCACTCTTTGCCTTAGTTTCCTGATCTGTAAAATGAGCTGAAGAAGGAAATGGCAAACCACTCCAGTATCTCTGTCCAGAAAACCCCAAGTGGGGCCATGAAGAGTTGGACAGGACTGAAAATGACTGAACAACAACAGGAGATGTAAGGTCTTATACAGAGAAAGATAAACAAATTGATTTGACTGTATTGTAGAGTATGTAAAGGAACACAGCATATAATAAATCTGGAAAGGTAAGTTAGAACCAGATCCGGAAGGTCTTTATCATAAAATAGAACATGACATTAAGTTTAAAAAGTTTTGTACAAACAAAACCAATGTGACAAATATTAAAAGGAAAGCAGAAAGAGAAGAGTTTATGTTCTGTTCAATAGAAATTTTTTTTAACAGAGCAGTGGTTGATTTTTATACCTTCACATATTTTTCTTTTGCTTTGTGGAGGAGGGAAGGCAGGGCAGTTGGGGTTAAGTGACTTGCCCACAGTCACAGGGCTCATAAGTGTTAAGTGTCTGAGGCCGAATTTGAACTCGAGTTCTCCTGACTCCAGGGCCAGCGCTCTATTCACTGTGCCACCTAGCTGCCCAACTTCACATTTGTTTATGACCTTCAAATATTTTGTGTGTCTGTAGAGATGTGCACATAGGTGATTACTGTTGGACAGCAGGTGCTACCTACCATTGCAAACTCTATCCTGATTAACTGGTAGATATGGTCCTTTTTGAAGGTACTCGAGTGTTAATAAAAAGTGGTTACCAAATTTCCACAATCCCTTTAGATCAAAGTTTCATTGAAGAAGAAAGGAAATGTGAGTTGGCTGAGCTTACTGACAAGGAATAAAGTTAGAAGGGCGGAGGAGGGAGAACAGCTAAATGAGCAGAACTAACTTAATCAATCCTGGCCTTAAGACTAGACTGTCTACTTACACAGAGATCCAAGAAACTGAAGAATTAGAAAAATCAGAAATCAAGTAAAACCAGACTGCCTTCCTGGAAGTGGCCAGCTCTTTGTCACTAGAAGTATCTAAGGAGAAACTACATGACCACCTATCAGAAATATGGTTAAAGGGAATAGCTGAAATACAAATGAAATTAGATTTGATCTCCCTTCCATTCCATGATAGGATAATTCTATAAAATATATGACACTTGGATGTCTCACAAGACTTTTTTTGGGAAACAAGGATTAAAATTAATTTCTGCAATCATCCAACAATGATGGTCTTACAATGGTTTCAGCTCCTGAAAATGCCTGAAGAATAATGATTTTGCTACCAAAGTAAAACAGGTCTTTCCTTGTTTTTCTAAGGATGATTAGCAGTTACCAAAAGAAGGGCAGACTAGAAGCCAATGTTTCCCACTGCTCCTCTCCCCAATCCCACTCCCCCTTCCAGAAGCCATAGAAACACAGAATTCAAGAGCTGGAAGGAACCCAGTGACCATTTGATTCCACCCATAACTGCAAGAAGTTTTCCCTCTAATGTACTACACAAGCGGTCATCTGGCCTCTGCTCCAAGACCTCCAAAGAAGGGGAACCCACCACTTCTCAGCACGGTTACTTTCACTGTGGTACTTCTTTAACCGTTGGGAAGTTTTTCCTGACCTCCAGCTTAAATTGGCTTTTTGGTAACTTCCACATTTTTTTTACCTTGTTCTCTTCAAATGAAAAGGAGCAAGTCTGTTCCCTCCTTCATGTTAGTCCTTCAAAGACCTGAATACCCTGAGTCTTCATTTTTTCCAGAGTAAACATGTCCCCTTCCTTCAATTGATTCTGAGGTGTCATGAACTCAAGGCCTGTCCCCATCCTGCTAAGCCTCCAGCTACTTATGTAATGAGTTACATTGGTTCCCAAATTCGGACTGACATGGCAGGGTCCTGGACTTGATCTGTAACAGGATTCAAACCTCTAGGTTTCTCTAGTTCTTGAAGGCAGGGTCTCCCCACTTAAATACACGGTCCCCCTTTCTGTGCCTTGTACCAACCCTTCCTTGCTCTAACTGAAAAATGACATGCCCAACCTCCTCTCCTGTGGTATAGGCTGTGGCTGTGGACAAGCTATGCTAACTGACTGTGAACAGGGCTCTGTCTGCAAAGGACACATCTTGGTGGCACCTGTTAGGAAGCATACCTGGGCTTGCCAAGCTCCAAGAGCAGCTCCTTCCTGCCTGCCATGAAGTCAACAGATTTATTTGTAGCACTGGTTTTGGGTGTTTTTGCGTACATAGGTTTTGCTGTTTCTGGGAAGCTGGACACACACACACACACACACACACACACACACACACACACACACACACACAAACATACATGCAATCCCTTTAATGAAGAAAGAGGGTACTGGGGAAGAAACACCAAAAAAGGCATCAAGCTGTGACCTGACCTATCCACAAAAAAAGCAAAGGACTTGTTCCCTAATCACATCCCTTCTGGAATCCTCAGGTTCCTCATCTGTCACAGAAGGGAGGTGAGCTAGATGACCTCAGAGGTCCCATCCAGTTCTACCTCTCTTGACTTCCAGGAGGCCCCAGAAGAAATGTCTGTACTCAGCACATTTGCCACAGCAAGAATTCTCTGCTGCTATTACAGTCTGTCTCACATAAAAGGGGGTAAAATCAATTGTAAACAAATGAAGAGATCCAAATAGTTTATTTGTATTTACTGAGTGAATTGATTGGTCTGAAAAGTTCAGCCTTATCACATACCCCTGTGGCCTATGACTGAGAGAGTAAAGATGCGAATCAGGACTCCTAACAGGCCAATACCCACCCTGTCACAGGGCTTTTGCTAAAGGAATAGGAAAATGATTATTTCTTTTAGCTTTGGCTCTGAGGGAAAAGAGCATATCTAATTTTCAGTTCCCCACAGTTTCTTCCTACCCGTTAGATATGCCCTAGGGGACTGAAGGGACCCTGCTTCCTTTTTTCTAGACCCCCTGTAACCCAGGGTAAAAGCAAAAGCAAAAAGCAAAGATTTGCAGGGGGGTCATACTGTCAATGTCCTTCTAGACATGGGTATGGCCTACTGTATCCTCACTAATCCTCTAGGCCCCCTTTCCTTGGAATCACATTGGTCCAAGGGGCCACAGGACATAACTTCCTGCACATGGACTTCAGAATGCTCTGTGGATATGGGGCAAGGCACCATCACCCACTCTTTCCTTGTCATGCCTGAATGTCCCTACCCTCTCTGTCCCCAACCCCTATACCCTACTCAGTCTTCTTCCCACTGATCATACCACATATACTGTCCAAGATTGGAAGGCTTCTCCATTCCCTTAGCTCCTGTCAGCCAACCCCTATTTGCCTTTGGATGGGTTGTTACCGATGGTGGGTTCTCTGGACAGCTTGACACAAGGTTTCAAAAATTCCCCTCCTGTCTTCAAAAGGCTTTACACAAAGATGTCCACTCATTCTGGGCTCCTAACCCTGACTGTTCTCTTGTTCAGTATGTTGATGACTTCCTCTTAGCCATCCCCTCTGAATCCCTCTGCCTCCAAGTCACCTGATCTCTGCTCTCCCTGCTCCAATCTTTAGGATCTCAGGTCTCCAGTAAGAAGGCTCAGCTTTGCCAGACCTGTGTCACTTATCTTGGATATCTCCATAACCAAGGCAAAAGTCCCTCTCCCCAGTTAGGGTCCAAGCTATTCTTGACCTCCCCTTTCCCACCTCAAAGAAGCAAGTTCATGAGTTCTTTGGAATGGTCAGATATTGTAGGATTCGGATCCTGGGGTTCATAGAAATTGTCAAGCCCCTGTACTCTGCTATCGCCTGCTCTGGCCCCCAGTTTTGGGCTCCGGTCAAGCAAAAAGCTTGTGAAACTTCGAAACTTGCCTTGGTTTCTGCCCCCCTCCCACATGTCACCAAACCCTTTCACCTTTTCATTGCAGAGTCTCAAGGTGTCACTAAAGGTGTCCTTACTGAAACCTTGGGCCCCTGGTGATGTCCTGTTGCTTATCCCTTCAAATGCCTCAACCCAAACCCAGTTGCATCTAGCCCCCCTGCCTCTGAGCAGCTGCAGCAATGGCAAGCTTAGTCCATGAGGCTGATAAGCTTTCTTTGAGCCAAGCCCTCTCCATCATGGGCCCCCACTTGGTTGAGGTCCTCCTTAGGAGTGCCCCTGACCACTGGCTTTCTACCACCCTTCTCCCCCATTATCAAGCTCTAAATCCCAGCACTTTACTCCCCCATCCTTCCTCTGATGGGCTGCCCCTTCATAATTGGATGAAGTCCAGATACCTCTCCCTGCTCTCTCTGACTCCCCCCTTCCTGCCCCACATTGGACCCTATTTACTGATAGCTGCAGCTTCCTGGATGCTGGTATCCTCAGGGACAGAGCTGCAGTCCTTGAGTACCCCTGCCTCACTGTTCTCTGGTCATCTGCTCTGCCCCTATTTCTTCAGCCAAAGGGCTGCACTTGCTGCCCTTACTCAGGCCCTCCACCTCTCTAAAGGACAGGCCATTAACATTGTCACTGACAGTTGTTATGCTGTTGCCACAGCTCATGTTCATGCTGCTCTCTATCAGGAGTGAGGTCTCTTACCTTCTCCAGCAAAGCTGAGTGCACAGGTGGACTTGAGTCATCTGGAGCCCTCTCTTTCCCACCTTGAAAGAAAGGTTAATTCCTTGGCTGAAATGGTCCTCTAGAACCATAGAGCTTTGGATCTCCTGTTCCTAAAACAAGGAGGCCTTTGTGCTGCACAAGGTGAGGCCTGCTGCTTCTGTGCCAACAATTCTGGCATAGTCCAAGAAAGTCTCTCTTTAGTTCACAAGAACTTGGATGCCAGATGAAGGGAAAGGGAACATACTGAAAACTGATATAAGAGCCTGGTTCAAACATCCCCATGGTTAAGCACCATGATCTCTGCCCTAACTGGACCATTCATTGTTGCTTCTCAGCCTGGCCATCAACTCTTAAAACTCAACTCTTAAAACTTATTCCTCAACTCTTCCTCAACTCTTAAAACTTATTCAATCTTGTATTAACTCAGTCAAGCTCCTCCTTGTGAGGGAACCTAGGTATCATCCTCTCAACAAGTCACTTCCCAACCAATTTGATATCTCCCTTACCCTAATATCAGGTGTCAGTTCTGAGTCAAGGGTTTGACTCTCATCAAAAAGAAGTGGGGATTATTATAACCTCCATTTTGGAAGTGTTCCCCATCCCTCCCCACCTTGGGTAAGCTCACCTAGGAAATTAGCCCTACACCTGTCCTCCTGGTTTCTTAGGAAGCTCACCAAGGGGTCAAACCTGCCTGAAACACACAAGAAAAGGCCCTCCAGGTCTGACTTCCCCAAACAAGCCAACAATGCACAACCTGCACAAACCCACCACCTGGAACCCATAGTCCCCCACCATCCCCAGTTCTTGGAATAGACTTGGGGACTTTTCAGTTGGGCAACAAACTGATCATTAGGAAGGAACTGATGACTACATTTTGGCTTCTGTATTTTCCCCACCTGCTTTTAATAACTGTCAAGTAGTGGTTTCCTCTTGGTAATAGTTATGCTGTGGCTTTTGTCTATATAAGCCCCAAGCACAAGAATCTCAAGGCTGCTTGATTTGGGTTGCGCTCACCCCTTGCAGTCTCATGCTCATTAAACTCCACCTACAAGTTCTGAATGTTCTCAAGAATTCACTTCTCAGTACAACACTTGGGGGTGAGGAAATTTCCTTTACCAATAAAGATGAATACATTCCTTGAAAATAATCATCTTTGCAAGCTGCCTCTGGTGCACTGAGGTTAAGTGAATTACCTGGAGTTATAAAGAGTGAGTGTGTGTGTGTGTGTGTGTACACATATATTCTATGTATCTGTGTCTGTACATATTTATATATCTATGACTATCTATCTAAAGCTGCATCTCCTTGGTGCCATGGTTTAAAAAGTGAGGAATTGACTTTTTTTCCCATTTGGTGCCTCTGAAAATTTTGTTGAAAGTGTAAAATGAGTCTTGGTGAAGAGGGTAAGGATGAGGGGGCTGGAGATCCCAAAATACCAACCCTCCAGGTCCTGCTGAATAACTCATCTTAGCCAAAGAAAACCAAAGTTTATTAAAAGTTCTCTTGTGCTGGAAAAAGTAAGAATGTGCTAGAAAATTCTATGGCACTCTCACACCACATGGTGTGAGATTACATATACACACACACACACATATATACATATATACACTTATATGTATTATATATATATATATATATAAAATACATATATGTATTATATATAGAAGGTGGTGGGAGAAATCTAGGTCTCGTCTAGAGTAGGAGTTTTGGGAGGGTCTTGAGGAGAAGTCAGATAAGGTGGCAATTTGCTGGAGGTTACCTGGAGACTACAGACAATGTTGGGCCAGACCAGTTCAAGGGTGGATTGATATTTTGACAGGCTCAAGTATATGGACCACGGAGGGCCAGGCTAGCAAGGAGGTCTGGACCCAGCCACAATGTAAGGCCTATGGCCTCATAGAAATGCCTCACCAAATAGGATGATTGATTCAGAGTTCAAGAGGGATTCCCAGAGTCTGTACCTTAAAGATTCAAGGAAAACAAAAGGGCACGCACCTCATCATGTTCAGGTGTGACCCTTTGGGGGGACATCCATTCCTTTAAGTGTGAAATGAGGGACTTGGACTTTTATGACCCAGAAGGTTCCTTTCAGAGATTCTATGATCCTATGATCTAAAATCACCATGGAAATCAAAACAAACTGACTCCAGCACACTCTGGTGAGGGAACTCTCTCAGAGTGCCAGTTTAAACCAGGAGTTGCTTGAAACTTCAAGATTTGAGAGAGGTTTGTGGCACACCCAGAAGGGAGAAGAACCCCACACCTTCCTACTGCCAAGCCCAGGGCTCTTTTTCTGAGTCTTGATAGAATAACTTCTCAGAGTGAAGTAAAAGGGTCGCTGATGACCTAATGGTCTATTAGCATCCTGTGAACTCTCTTCCCCACATGACACCCATGGTGTGGTTCAGAGAGAATGGAGCTTAGCCTAACACTCTAATCCCTGTCTTGTCTGTTTCAGCTGATTGATGCTGACAAACCCCAAGATCCCAACTCTCAAGAAGGATCCCGGGGAAGCTACAGAAGCCCCACCATGGGGAGCTGCTTGATGAAGTGCTGGAGCCACTCCCAAGGTGAGTCCTCTTGGATGGACAATACATGTCCTGCCCATGAAAGAGAGCCTGAGAGGGCAGTATGGCCAGGAACCAGCCTGAGAGGTAAATGTATAAGGCCATTAAGGAGATGTAGCTATTTCTTTCCATGAATCCCCCACATACTTTAGGTTGTAAGGAGCCTGCCAGTGGCACAATATTTGCATTGAACTGGGCTTCCCAGGCTGAAGCTCTTTCTTGGCATCATAATGAGGTGAAAGTCAATGCCTCTGTTTGCTTTAGCCTGCTCTTCTATTTCCTGTGTATTGGGTTCAGTTGATTTCAATAGGGCTTCATAGAAGGTGATCACACCAACCCAGTAGTGTATTCATGGTGGCCTGTCTCCCCAGAAGACATGAATATGCACAGATATCCTTACTTAAAAAGGGTGGGGAAGGGTAGGTGGGAGAAGAACTTTTCCATCACCAAGCCTCATTTACTCTACATCTCAAATAACCAGGAGTAGAAACCAGGTGGAGTTAGAGCCTTCAGGCCAAGTAGTTTGCTGCCTTCCCAATCTCATTGGCCAATTCTTAAATTTTCAATAAGTATCAGCTTTCACTGAGAGTCAAGGTTACTCCCCAGAGGGAATATTTAATACCACTACCATTAAGTCAAGTACCTTCTGAAAGGCATTAGTTACACTCAACAGCAGCTCCACCTGCTTCAGAGACTCAAGTTCTTCCCCTGTTGGCCTATTCCTCCACTCATTCAATTGCCCTTTATCCATTTGAGATGATAGAGGAAAACCTTTAAAGTCCACTTATTTGGGAAGTTGATGTTTTGGGGGTAAGGGGAGGAGAGTAGGTATGTACCACAGAAAGGACATGCTAGGTAAGCACAGCAGAAATGCTATTAGGGCTAGAAAATGGGATTTTAGAAGGCAAGAACTGAGAGAGCTCACCTCCTCAATGGAAGACTTACAATCTAGTTCCAGCCTTCCTTTACAAGCTTATGACAAGTTGGTGCTCTTCACACAATCTATGTTCTGGTCAAACATGCCCAATTGCTCATCATACATGACAATTCATCTTCTACCTCCATGCACTTCCACAATCTGCTCTCCCCCTTCCTTTTGCCTCTTTAGAATCTTGTGTTTCCTTCAAAGCCAAACTCAAGTGGAGCCTTTCAAAAGAAAGGCAGAGTGGGCAGCCTTGGAAAGAAGCACTAAAGCCTCTTCTCCCTAGTGGTCTTCAAGAAAAGACTGGATGTCCACTTGTTGTCTTAGAGTGGGGATTCTTATTTGAGTTTGGGTTGGACTAAACCTCTGAGGTCCTTGAGATTCTGTATTTCTCTGTATTCTAGTACTTTCTGTGTTGTAATTCACAAGATCACTTAATGATGGCAATTAGTCCCTCCATCTTCATGCCATACTGTTTCCTTTCATTGTCCTTCTGTATAAAAATAACTGTCAAAACCTGTCACGTTCAAGGCACTGTATTAAATACTTGTGGGAGAAATCAAAATGTTTCTTCCCTTAATGAGTTACAGCCTAGATGGTGTGGGACTGCATAGATGGAGATAGACTATACAGAGATGTGTAGATACAGACAGAGTCAATGGATATCAATGTAGATAAGTATAGATAAATATGCAATTTACATATGTTTGTAAGACACACACACACACACACACACACACACACACACACACAGACATTCAGTTAGAGAAAATATTACCTAAATCAAAGCCTAAAGTTTCTCATATTTAGCAATTCTCCTTGAAGCTAAGAGAAAGTGCCTTAGATATTACTGTATTCTTGATTTAGCAGGTTTGAAAGCCCTGGGGCATGCTCTTACTGCCTTATTGAAATGCAAAATTCTCTTTGCATAGGAAAATCAGAACTTTAAACATTAGTTTAATATTACCTAATATTTAGCTTATGGAAGACAAAGTATATAATAATGCTTTTACAGCTTCATCTGAAATACTTATATAAGAAAATAGACATAGGTCGCCATTCATTGGGAAATGCCTAAATAGATCATGGTAAATGAAAGTAATGGAATTTTTTACTGAAAGAAGTGAAATAATTACTAAAAGAAATGATGAATATGAAGAATTAAGTAAGAGAAGCAAGGAAACACATTGAACTGATTCATAGTAAGGCAAGTAGAAACAGGAAAACATCATGACTTCACAATGACTACAATGTAAACCCAACAATGCGAGACTAAGATTAGTCCTGAAGAACAGTCACATAAAAATGAACCTCCTTCCTTTTTTTGCAGAAAATAAAATGAGAAAGGAAGCAGACAGGCATTTTTTGGTGACCATAACTGGGGGGGTGAATTCTTTATATTTTTTTCATAAAGAAAACTTTATTTGGTGCATGACATATTATTCTTTTTTTAAAATTTCTTTGTTTATTTTTAGTTTATAAGATTCTATTCCATAGTTCCATTAGTTTCAAATTTTCCCTTCCCTCTCTCCCCCCACACCTGGGGGGGTGAATTCTAAACAGGACATGTTATTTAACCTTTCTCAGCCTCAGTTTCCTTATATGTAAAAGAGGGGCAAAAATAGCACTTACCTCAGAAAGTTACTGGGAGGACCAAGTGAGAATATGGTTTAAAACCCTTTGAAAATCTTAAGCAGGGGCAGCTAGGTGGTGAAGTGGATAAGGCACCAACCACTGCTTGAGTCAGGAGATGATGGGTTCAAATCTGGCCTCAAGCACTCACTAGCTGTGTGACCCTGAGCAAGTCATTTCACTCTGATTGCCTCCCTCCCCCCATTACTATTATCATTATAAAAACATCTTTTCCTCCTTGTTCTTTCCAGGAGGTGTGCCTCATGTAGAATCGGCTGGAGAAGATGATGAGCTGACAGTAGAAAACGGTGACCCCTCTGGGGAGAAGTTGGAGAAGTTTTCTCAGACTGCCAGGAAGCATTCCCTTCCACAGCAGCTTGAGTCTGTTGGGGCAAGGCAGGTCAGTCTGATGTTCCTGCTCCCCTGAGTGACTGGGCAGTACCTCAGGCCCCTGAGAAGGCCAGGGAAAGGTCTTAATCCCTTTAATTGTCTACGTTCCTTTGCAAGGGGTTGCCTTTCCTCTTATCAACTCCACAAGGGAAGGGCAGGGACTAAGTCTTTCATTTACCTTTATGGAGAGAAACAGGTTCTTTGTACTATCAGCTATGTGTCCCCTTAGAAAGCTAAGGAATGACCGGAAAAGATCTATGATCTGATGGCAGAGTGATATAAGCAGTGCCAAGGAAACAATTTACAAAATTACAACCATGTAAATGGAAAGAACAATGACAACAAAATACCAAAGTATATGGAACAAATGGTAGCTAGGTAGTGTAGCCCTGAAGTCAGGAGGATCTGAGTTCAAATTTGGCCTCAGACACTCAATAGCTGTGTGACCCTGGACAAGTCACTTAACCCTGATTGCCTCCAAGAAAAAGTAAATAGAACAGTTATTAAGATCAAACAGAATTTGAATAGAGAGATATGAGAATGTACCCCCAACACACCCCTTTAGAGAGGTGGGAGGTCCAAAGGTGCTACATAATGCCAATGGTTTCAGACTTTTTCAATGCATTGATCAGTGGTGCTGACTTTTTTCTTCTCTTAAAAAAATACCATTTTTCTTATGAGGTGACTCTATGGGAGGCTGATGGACTAGAGCTACATGAGACAACTAAGGTGATGGAAGACACAAAATATCAATAAAAATTTTAAAAAGAAAGCAAATGTGGAAGAAGCAATTGTGCTTTGGCATTCAGGCCTCTGCAGCCCATCTCTCCAAGCCCATCTCCTAGATACCGTCCTGTCCCTGTATGCTACACTCCATCATAGAGCACTCTGTGCTGGCCCAAGGATGTTCCTTGGTTGTTCCCACCTCTGTGCCTTTATTCCTTTTGTTCCCTGTGCCTGGAATGCTCTTCCTGTTCACCTTCTGACTCTTGAGTCCTAGTCCTCCTTTTAAGCCCAATTTCAAGACAGCCTCTTCCAGGAAGTTTTCTCTGATCTTTCTAACTGGCTGTGACCTTTTCTTTCCCCCTTGGATCTCTCTGAAGGTGTGCTTGTTCTCTGATGTTCTTATGGTCTCATTTTGTATTTCGGTTATTTGGGCACCGTGGGGCGGGGAGGTGGCACAGAAAATACGGTTCTAGGTTCTAGGTTCTAGGCCTGAAATAAGGAAGGCTCATCTTTGTGAGTTCAAATCAGGCCTCAGAAACTTACTAGCTAAGAGATCCTGGCAAGTTACTTTGCCCTGTTTCTCTCTATTTCCTCATCTTTCAAATGAGCTGGGGAAGGAAAATTCAATTGCCCAAGTACATTACCAAGAATACCCCAAAACGGGCCAAGAAAAACGTCAAGACTGCATCATATCTAAAGTTCATGTCACCTCCAGTACCAAGCACAGGGTTCTGCACCCAGGCATGTAATAAATTCTAGGTAAATTGATTTGAATTGAAGATGCCTCACTGTTCTAGAGGCATTTGAAGTGACAGAGCTATGCTAGGTGGATGGGATAAGGTGACTGAGAAATTGTCAATAGTTGTCGACACATATGCTTACTTTCCCACAGATGTAAAAAATTGTATGTGAATAAACTACATTCAGCTTAACAACATACAAGATGAGAAGAAGAAGGAAAACAGCCAGGTTTTAGCAAGCTCTAGGCTCCTTTCAACTACATTATGAAACAGAACCAACTGAAAGATAGTAAGGAGAACATAAGACGTCATGACACTTCTTTTTAGCTAATTTTTGTGGCAGCTACATGACAGAATGGGGAGAGTGCTGGAGCCGGAATGCCTCCAAGGCAAATCCTGCCCTGGATCCTTACTATCTTTCTGACCCTGGACAAATCATTTAACCTCTCTGTTCCACAGTTTCCGTATGTGTATGATGAGGACATTTAGTAGCCCAGGCTGCTTGTGAGGATTAAATGAGATAACACACGTCAATACCTTTGCACACCTTAAAGTTCTATATACATGCTAGTTTGTCATTATCAGTGTTGACAATAAAATGGCCTTTGATTGCTTTGTGCCAAATGCTGCCTTACAGGCTCCCCTCCAACAAAGTGTTTCCTCCCTGCATGTCAAAATCATGTAAGATCCATATATAACAAGCTGGTCAATTGTTTTGACCCTTTAATTCTTAGTATCAAGTAAGGCATAAAAGCTCACTAAAGGTGCTAACCACAGTCATAGAGATTATTTGGCACATAAGCCACATGGAAGAAACATTCTCTTCAAATAGCAAGGTCTTCCTGATGCTCCTGCAGAGGGCAATGGGCTGATTGCTCCAAGACCTGGGACTTTGCAGAACAGAGCTCCTAAGTGACATCTATAATGACTCAAAAGAGTTACTTGTAGGGCAAGTTGTGGAAAGAATGTCATCCAAGTAACGTAGGACTGGCAAAGAAGACAGGCCAGTCCCATCAAGATCAAAGGTTGTAACTCATAAGTATTTCCCATGTTTCACCTAGCAATGTCAAGGAAACTCAAGGAGAGCTTCCAGCATATTGGATGGAGTCTCCATGGTGTGCTCAAGTGAGGAAAAGTTGGCAAGTCACATAGCATAGGCAGACACAGACCTGTTACTATCTGTATCATGGTGGGGAGGGGTATACTCACTTCAATGAGGTCAGAGATCTGTTAGGGTATTGGGGAGGAAGGTGATTGAGTATGGTAAGGAAAAGGTCATTTGACAACCTAAGAATAAGCTTCCATACTCCAGGGATGAATGAGAAGTAATCATATCCCATCACCATCTTAGGAAAGGCATACTCAACCACACCTCCCAGGCCACCTCCCTCCCCTGGGTCTGTCTCTCTGTCTCTGTCTCTGTCTCTCTGTCTCTGTCTCTGTCTCTGTGTCTGTCTCTGTCACACACACACACACACACACACACACACACACACACACACACACTCACACAGAAACACACACCCTATTTGATGAATTAAAGCCCAGGAGGCTAACATGAAATACTTGCAAAAAGGAACTCTTTTAAGTAATGCACGATTACAGAAAAGTGACTGGCAAAAATCTCATTTCTGCCTCAGTAGGTAGAAAAATAAAATTTAAGGCAACAAGGAATACTCTGTAATGTCAAAAGTCTCATATGAAATGAGAAGTGGATCCTGCTTTATTTTTTGCCTATGCTGGCATAAGGGCAACTCCTGGGGAAATCTATAAATCATCAAGTTATGTGTACTATGTGAGAGGCCCTTCAACTTTAGGAAGAATAACAGAGAACTCAACTGGATCCAGCCTTTGCTACATACCTACCTAACTTCTTCTTTATGTTGTAAATACCAATCTCTGCTGTATGCCCAAATTCTGTGGTTGATCCATTGGAAGAAAAGGTCAGAATTTGAGTTGCTGTGTGCCACACGTAGAGAGTATAGTATATGGAGGGAAATATTTTCTTTTCCATAAGTAAAGGATAGGATTAGAGATATAGCTATAGCAGACTCAGTAGGGTTTTTATAGAATGTGACTTCTATGAGTGTATATGTGGTTTTTGTTTTGCTTTTGAACAAAGGTTGTGTGCTTATGTGTGCATATGTGTAGTGGGTGATATGATCTTGAACTGCTGGTACATTCTAACCATAGTTTTGAGCTCTGCCTGGCATTAGGGACTATGGGGTATGTTGGCCAAATGAGAACAAGACCATTAATGGTTACCCTGCATACCAAAGGCCTTCAGGTTTCCAGTCCCTGCGATCCAATCCAGGATACAAGGGACAGGCTTCTAGGGCATTCTGCATAGATGAGAGGAAAACACAATGTACTAATGGAGCTCCTAAAAACAAATTAGTGCATGGCACGGTGGGGATGGCACTCGGTGGCAGCCATGGCTATCCCAAACAGGCCCACTAGTCTTGTCTCTTCTGAACTCTCTTCATCCAGTGAAAGTGAAAGGGTATGAAAGACACAAGGAGAAAGTGTTCATTGTGTCCATCATGCTGAGCTTTGAAATCTAGAATATTCTTGTGGGTGATAAACTTCTCCTTCAAGATTTCAAGACTGTGATTTCATTGTTGTGGAGATTCCCTGCACTGCACATTGTAGAATCTTGATGAATACCCAGGAGTTGTTATAGCCAAAGTTCATCACCCTGTGAGCAACCTGGGGCTAAGCCTCTCTAGTCTTGGCTAGGCTGTCACCCTGACAAGAGACTGTATAATTCATCTATGGACCATTGCTGAAAGCTTCCTAGCTTGGACCAGAACCTCCTAGAGCTTACATTGCTCTGGCTTAACTTTGGAGAAGTGAGATAAATCTGCAAGCCACAGTGAGTGTCAGAGGACAACTTTAACAGAAAGATAAGAGAGGAGTAGCAAGAGAAATAAAAGACTTTCTGACTCTTGTCCAATGTGGTTCTATTTAGGAATACCATGTGGTGAAGAAGTCAACTCAGTTCTTGAGCACTGCTCAGGTGGAATCCCCGTGGAGACTAGCTCAGCCCTCCATCATCTCCAACATCGTGTTGATGAAAGGACAAGGCAAGGTGAGGGCTCTTTCAGGAGGAATTTCATTCCTCTAAGGCGATTTGGTCAACCTCTGGCTATGATTGTTTTGTTTTCTTATGTATGTAAGAGTAAGATTAACTATGGAAAAGTATTTTTAAATGGGAGTTTTATTTAGTTCTATGTGTATCCTCTGGACATTCTTTCCTCTGAGCTCAGGATAAAATGGATCAGCTATGTCTCTTTCCTTTTTGCTTCCCATCCTTTGAAACATAAACGCTACGTGATCCAGGACACATAATTTAGTGACAGAATGGAGCCCCTCCCCCCCCCCCATTTTAAAGTTTCTTTAAGGCAGAGAGAGGCAGAGCCTATGACCTCTGCATAAGTGCCTATTAAATCTTCTCTGTGAGCTTAATGGTTTTCCATTATTAGGGAATAAATGACCAGGGCTCTTTAAATCATTCATTCTTAATGTGAAGTGGGAAGGAACCAAATATAATCATGAAACTAGTATAGCACCACAGCAGCATGAAAGGAGGTTTCCCTCTTCCTCAGAACCATTTTAAGCCTCTAAAGGTTCCTTATGGTCAATGAGAAAGGAAACTGACTACAGAAAACAACGGGAGAAGACAATCCCTGCCATAATTTGTCTGCAGGTGATTAGAATGTTAATTTTTATTGAACTTGGGAACATGACCATATTAGCAGTGGTCTCTGGAAAGGGAGTTTGGCATGTTTTCTCACTGTTGTCCTTTACTGAAATTATCTATCAATGTTATGATTCATTTTTCATCCACAAATTCTTTAGGATTCAAATGTTTAGTTTCTAGTTGACTTTTAATGCTTTTTAAAAAAGCAACTCTTTATTCAATCTCATTTTTCTTGTGTTATGGTCAGTAAAAACTGTCTTTCTGCTTTGGGTCTAGGGCCTTGGCTTCAGTATTGTGGGAGGTCAGGATTCAGCCAGGGGCCAGATGGGGACTTTTGTCAAGACCATTTTCCCAAATGGAGCAGCTGCTGCAGATGGAAGACTCAAAAAAGGTAAGAGAGAATCTCCTGAGATATGATGAGAATAGGGCTTGGACTCAGGGTGAATCTATGCCTGTGAACAAAAGGGAAGATGGGTCAGCTTCTCTGAAATCCCTTCTTGCCTTCCCCTTGAGGTCTATGACCAAAATGCAGTTGCTTTTGTCAGCAGAAGAGCTCTTTCATAGCTTCAGTTTCTTGAGACAGTTTGTCTAATCACTTCTTATACTAGAAACCAGGAAGATAATTTCTTTATGTAGATAACTTACCTGTCTTTCTTTGAGTCTTTGAATTGAGACAATAGCCTTGCATTTGATAAAGGCAAAATGAGCACCCAGTGCTGGGACTTTTTAAAATAGCAGTTAGTGCTACACAATCCCTGCTTTGCCATGAACAGATTTCCTTTTCCTCAAATCAGTATTTTTCAAGACCTTTTAAAAAATGGTATGAACACTTATTTAAACTGGCTTCAGCAAAGAGTTAGCTAGTGATTTCTCCCCAGTAGGAATCATGGGAGAAATTTGTGCTCCAACAAGGTGATGTGAGCAGGCTGAATACTTCCAGGGCAGATGATCATTTATTCATCTCTCTTAGAAGAAGCATCAGCTCCCTAGTGGAGTTTTTGTCCTGAGTTTGAAACTGTCCCAGAGCATTTCTGTAGTGAACCACTAGCTTTCAGTTCATGTGCTTGAAAGCTCATCTTGCTTAATAGGGCAAAGTAGAATGAGCCTAAGATACAGAAAGGATCAATGACTCAAAATAGTTCAGGGTTCCCGATCCTCTGAAATATGGCCTCCAAATTTCTCATATAGCATTAGTACATTGCGACCTTGGACAAGTCACTTGACTTTTCTGGGACTCACCTCCTTCATTGGCAGGATGAGGGAGCTGGACTAGATGACCATGAAGGTCCTTTCCCTTCCAGCTTGGGATGTATGCATGAGCAAGTGGGCAAGGGCAGGCTAGTAAAAGATGTGGACGATATCATGTGTTTTCATTTTCTTTTTTTTTTGGAGGAAGGTAGGGCAATTAGGGGTAAGTGACTTGCCCAAGGTCACACGGCTTGTTTTTTGTGTGTATGTTAAGTGTCTGAGGCTGAATTTGAACTGAGGTCCTCCTGAATCCAGGGGCAGTGCTCTATTCACTGCACCACCAAGCTGCCCCCGTGTTTTCATTTTCTACGAGGTTCCCATAAAGAACCACAGGACACATTCATATGGAACAGTTCAGGACACAGTTGTGCTCTTGTGTTCAGATGCTGTAACCAGGCTTTTGTCCTAAGGTTCTCAGATGAAGAAAGCCCTGATAGCCCTTGTACTCCTTCTACAGGGAGAAACAATGGAGCTTAGCATGGAGTTGGCATGAAGAATGAGTTAAATCAGAAATTTTCATGGCTATGCCTTAGGTGAATTCTCCTTAGCCTGTAACCCTGCTCCCTTCCTTGGAGGCAGCCTTCCCAGCAAAGGCCATGTAGCTTTCCTGGGTCTTTCCTCACAAACAGCTTTGTGACTCAAGATCCACATCCTATGGAACAGATTATTCCTAGTTATGGCTCTTGGAAGTCGCTCATCTGTGAAAGTTCTTTCTATTATTTATCTGTTCTTCTTGGTAGGCCATTTGTCTTCTCTTTGTTGCTGTGGTAGCCAGGAACAGACTGAGCCATGACTGTCACAGGGTATAACTTGCAGGACTCACAGCTCAGAAGAGTCCGTAAGATGTTCAATCCTTTCCCATCTTCTACTGACATAACCAAACAGCTCTGTAATGCCCTGGCCATGCTTCTTTTAATGAAGATGTGTCTGGGATTATCAGGGAAAGTTCTGACACCACACAGCAATCTAGGTAGAAGCATACAATGGCCTTCCAGCTCACTGACTGAGTGCCTGGAAATGTCAGTAAGAAGACAGACATTGGCAAACGGGGTGATTTCCAAAGGGGGCATCACTGTGGTCTTTGGGCTTCGGGACATAGCCTTTGTCCCAATGTCCTCAGTAACTACTACCCAAGCATGCTAGTGCCTTGAGCAGCTTGGTCTCCTCTACATGTAAGAGTGGGCTGGTAAATGCTATGGGCTAATGCTCCATTGCTGCTGTGAGGTAGTGATGAAAAGAGATTGCCTCTGGTGTCGTCACACTTGAACTCCAGGCATTAGGGTATTTTCTGCCAAACTGAGAATTTGGCTAGGAAATCAAACCTGGAGCTTACCTGCCAGTAGAAGGGAAGCTCTGTGAGGGAAGGGACTGTTCTTGGTGTGAGTCATTCTATCCCCAGCACTTAATGCAGGTCCCCGGGGGAGGTTTAATGATTGTTTGCTAAAATGAATCAAATAGTGAAGAGAACACCTACTTGGAGACAGGAGGACCTGAGTTCAAATCTGGCCTCAGACACTTAACACAAAAAATAGCCCTGTGACCTTGGGCAAATCACTTCACCCCAATTGAACTCCAAAAAGCAGCAATAATAATAATAATAATAATAAAATGAATCAAATAATGTTTCTAGGAGTTTGTCTTCATCAAAGACTAAGGTCTGGGATTGCTGATTAAGAATCCTCCCTATCATTCATTGACTGGTTTTATTACCATCCTATGAGATGAGACAAATGAAAATAGATTGGAATAATAAAAGTCACCTTACGCTCAGTAATAAATCAAGGATCTGGTAGAAACCTATTACTCTCATGATGGCCTAGTCAGCATATTCCTGTAGGCTCTAGAAGAATGTTAACTTTGTCTTGCTTTGGATTATTAGGAGATGAAATCCTTGAAGTGAATGGAGAATCCCTACAGGGACTGACCCATCAAGAAGCCATTCACACCTTTAAGGTAACAGAGTGATAGCAGAGATCTATTTATCTATTTTGGAAAAATTATAAATAAATTTCTCTTTTATTACAAATGTAGTAGTCATAAATAAAAATAAATATTTAGACAAAACCAGAGGCTTAAATGAGTTACTGAACTTCTATTATATAAAAGTATATGTATGTATGCATGTATACACACACACACACACACACACACACACATATATATACATATACAAATATATGCAGGACAGTGACAAAACTGCTGTGTCTCTTTTGTAGCTTTTTTGTTTTTTTCTGTAATTAAAAAATAGTTTGTTGATGCTCTTTTTTTAACCAATTTGATTTTTCCTTTTTGCTTTCCAATTTTGGTGGGCTTATTTCCCCTTTTTGGTATAAATGCAGTCTCTATTCCTGCTTTACTGATGTTTTTGTTTCCACAGCAACTCAAGAAAGGCATTGTGACTCTGACAGTATGTACAAGGTTATGCAGCCCAAGCCTTGCTCCATGCCCAACACCCATACTAATGAGCCCGTCCAGTTCCCAATATACGAATGCCAGTGGAGGAACTCCTGTACCAGGCTTAGATGAAGGAGATTCTTCCTGTTTGGGTTGAAAAGGCCCAGGACCAAAGGACAGGATTGTCATGAAAGTCACACTCAACAAAGGTGAGATGATGTAGTCCCCAATAGGTCTTGTTCTCTTGTAAAGAATATTTTAGACTTTGTAATCTACTTCTCTCTTCATTTTCTCCTGAATTCCATCTGAGCTTCTGAGTTCCCACTTACATGTAAGTTCACTTTCCTTGTATGGTGAAAAAACTAATCTGCCACCAGAGCCACATAGTACCCTCCAGATACACACTGGGATCCTAAGAGGTGCATAGAGCCATTGTAGATAAAGGAAAGAATCCCAGTGACCCACTCCTCAGATAAAGTCCCATATATATATCAAACTGTGAAGAATGCACTAGATTCTCTCATTCTGAAGCTAAAGGGAGGATTTTAGAAGTTGTCTTAAAAAATTAATTCAGCCAGGCTTGGTGACACATGCCTATAAAATCACTGTTACTGGGGTAGTAGAGTCTGATGGAGTGCTTGAGCTCAGGAGTTCTGAGCTTCCCTAGAGCTAAACCCAACATGTTGTCTGAACCAAGTCCCATACCAATATGCTGATCCTCTGAGAGTGGAGGAAACCAGGGTGCTTAAGGAAGGAGCAAGCCATTTCAGGTCAGAAATAGAGCAGGTCAAAATTTCCGTGATGATGGGTTGTGGGATAAGGTCCATGAGGATCCATTGCCGCTCTAGCCAAGGGAGACTCAGTCACAGAACAACTACTATAATTATTCAAGATGATTACAGTTATCAGTCAATCATTCATGGAAATAGATGATGATAAACTAAAAGGCCACAGATAATTGCCAAACATCATTCATTCTCATCTCCATTTCTGTCTTCTGCTCACTCGGGAGAAATGCTTTTGGAGCAGTAAGATGAGTAAAAAGTAAAAGCTGAATAAAGGAACAAGAGACTCAAGGACCTTCAACAATCAGTCCCTGATTAAGCCAGTGTTGAGTCATTTAAGATGAAAATGGACATTGGACCTCCAATTCTACAGTGACTTCCCTGATTAACAGAACAGATACCCCTTCTTCTCAGAGAGTTTTTTGGGAAAGGGCTAAAGGCTGATAAGGGGTTAAGTATGTATTGGTTCACAATCTCATTCCAGCCACAGAATGAGAAGTTATTGGTGAAAAGAAGATTTTATTCCAAGAATCCATGGAGGCATGTGATATGTTTTCATTCAAAAGGGATAAAACTGCTTGTTTTCTGTTGTGGTTTTTTCCTTTCTGTTTATTTCCTTTCTATTCTGCTTTTCACAGAGCCAGGAGTAGGATTAGGCATTGGTGCCTGCTGTCTAACTTTGGAAAATAGCTCTCCGGGCATCTATATTCATAGCCTTGCCCCAGGATCAGCAGCCAAGATGCACAGCAGACTAAGGTAAGGTGTGAGCTTGTTAGTATGGGATCACTAAGCCAGTTCAAGAAATCCTTAGAAACATGACTACCACGAAACAAGAAGCTGCTAAGAAATGCATATACATATTGATGAGCTATGGATCTAATGAAATGGGTTTTAATTTGTATCTTGTGTGTATAGTATTCTCTGTGTATATGTGTCCCCAAATGTAATTCCCCCTGTATTCAGGCTGAGTAAAATGTTGAACAGAGGGATGGCAAAGATGAAATATCCAGACAACAGCATCTTATATTGAACTTGCCTCATCCAATTTGTTTGACTTTGCCTGTAGGGGACTTGTTTAAGTGGTACCTGGGGCAGACCTAAACTCACCTATTCATGACAAGCTAGCAAACACTGCAAGAAGGCACACTGCTTAAAGCGCCTCATACTACACTAGCCACACAACATCCCTCTTAGCTCTGAGGCCACAGGGAAGGTTGAGGATTACTCCAATTGTATTAGCTGCATTGGCCTTTTGGGTATTTCTTAATCTATCATAGCATATTATTAGTTAATTTTCATTGTGAATATGCACATTAAAAAGAAACAATAAATTGTGCAAAAGCACATTAGAAGATTGTTTTCTTGATGACCTAAAGCACAGATTTTCTTCAATGACATGGCAAGATGATGATTCCTTTTTGAATGCTTCCATAGGTCTGGAGCCCACCAAGTGAACATATTTAAATTCTTAGACAAAATCATTTTTGTTTTATAAAGATGACTTCATTGTACCTAAGTTCAAAGGACAATAGGTAGCACGTCCCGAATTTCTCATTAGCTCAAGTTTGAAATGGTTTTGCAAATTCTTTAGCAGGCTTTTGTGAGCTTTCTTCTGTAAATTGCATTGCACTAACCATTTTAAGATGGCAGGAATAAGGAAACCAGTGCGCTATACCAACATCCGGTCTAATCTGTTTTAACTTGATTTTATGAATGATCTGCTGGAGTATCAGTAACCAGTGGAAGATGGGAGGCCATATTTTAACCTGAAATGTTGGTGAGAAATTTGTCTTGGGACACATTTCTGAAGCATGCCTTTTGGCCCTCACCAGTAAGTTGGAGGACATCAGGTGTTAAAGAAGACATTGATTTTCAAACAGTGCCAATTCGTGGTTTCATTTCGCTGAATTATATTTGTTGCAGTGGAATGCTTTATTGCATAAGGGAGGGGAGTCATTGGGGAGAGACAGTAAAAGATAATATTTTCCCCTCCCCAAGAAATCTCCAGCAAGAAGCTAAGTCCTAATTGAAATGCTCTTCTGTTTGCCTCCTTAGCCGGGGTGACCAAATCTTAGAAGCCCATTCTGTCAGCCTCCGCCATGCTGCATTAAGTGAAGCCTATGCCATCCTGAGTGAGAGTGGACCAGGACCGGTTAGCCTCATCATCAGTCGTCACCCAAACCCTAAGGTGAAGTGTGGAATTCTGCCTGTTGGCTTAAAAGAGGGTGCACTGTGCATTTCCCAAACAAAAGGCATGCTTGGGTTTTCTTAGGAACAGTGATTGATCAATCCTGGTCCCTTCACATGGAATGAACTTGCCAGGTCCCCATTAGGACCAAGAGAATTTTGCTAAATATCCTGTAAAAGGAAGAATTACCTTTTGTTTCACACAAAATGGGGGGAAACCATACAATAACTTCAAACCCAACGACCACTTCTAAAAGAAGAGGGAGGCAAAAAGAGTACTTTTGAAGTTGACCAGAGTATCATATCAAAACGCCACGTCTGTGGCGCAGGCAGACCTGATCAGGACTAGTTTCTTTTGAGGCAAAAGATAGAGCAAACCTAACTTACCTGTGTAGAGGTAGGACCTTGACCTTGGTCTTATCAACACTGCATTTCCTAGCGGGGAGGAAGGGGAAGATTGATGGTCATAGAACCTTTCCTCTTTTTAAAACATTCAATGTTTTCGCCGTGTGGTTAATAATTACAGAATTATTGCTGCCATCTTGGGAAAGACCCGCCTCTTCATAGCAGTTTGCCAGGTCTTTTTTTTTTTTTTTCATTTAGGCCTGACGAAAGTATGCTTAGCAGTAAATAAAAATCTTTTCCAGAAGGTTACAGAAACTTTCAAACGGCCTCTTTCAAACTGTTCTTTCTCCAGAGAGAAGTATTATGATTGTGATGTTATTATTGTACCCAATAACGAGGGGCAGCAGGAAGTCTCCTATAGTAAGTAGATAGAGGACCTGCCTTAAATCTGGTACAACCTAAGGTGACATTCTTCCTGTGACCTATACTGGCTCTGTGACCCTGAGCAAGTCACCTAATGTTCTGGGCAACTGTCCACAACACACTGACCATAGAGAAGGTGTGGACCTGCACTTGGTAGAAGGAGTTTCCTCAAAAAATGTTCCCCTTTCCATGGGTCCAGTCCCAATCTTGAATAACAGCTGCTGCAGGATCTAATCAGGGGTAACTGATGACAAGCAATGTGCCAGGAGGCATAAATTAAATGCTCAATGAAATGAGAGCTATAACTAGGGTACTTTTTTGGTGAGATTTGTGCTCATCATTTGGAATCAGATTTCATATTGAGGCTCCCATAGTGAAGTGATATACTTGAACCAGTCAACTACAGAACATTGCAGTCTTTCTGTCTGTGCATTTCTCTAGCGCTCTAGGGATAAGTTCACAAAACATGCCTATCAGAAAGAGAAATCTCTTTAGTTTGAAGAGGTTTCCTTCTCTCAGGGAGAACGTCACGTTTTTGTTGAGGATGAGGACTTAGAGTGTGTGTCCAGGAAATGGTCAGTTTTCTCTTTTGACGTAAGTATATCTCTGCCCATAGGAAAAAAAAGAGAATGAAGGTCAGTTTTATTAGCTTTCAAATCCCTTGGATTGTGGGTCTTACTTCCTCTAACTATGAATGCAATAAAAAAACTGGGCCTTTCAGATAAACCATACAGAGAATTTTGTCTTTAAAGTCCTTTAAAAAGCAATCCTGGTGAAGTGTTATACTGGGATAACATGGGGCAGCTTCTTGCACTGTGTGTGATTGTAGAAATTCTGGTGTTTAATTTTTAAAATTCGTATTGGAAACCTTCCTACTATCACTAGGTATCACTAGATGTAACTAAACATTTTAAAATTCTATAGACCATAAAATAAGAAGGCTAGACTTACATTCTCCTCCATATCATTGTATCCCTACATACCCTTCCTGAGAATAGGGGGCTTTTAAACTTGTTTTTTGAGGACATCTCCAAGGGAAAGTGAAAAAACTGTAGGTGTTTTGGGGTTGTAGGAGCATAGATTCAGAGCCTCAAGGGATACTTATTCATTTATTGGGAACAACTCCAAGGGAAAGAGGAAAGGCTCTACAGATATAATAAGCTCTTTATCCTACAGCTGGAAGGGGCTTTTGAGGTCGTTAACACCTCTCAGGGCCATTTTGAGGATAAAATAATTTTAAGAATACAAATATAAAGCATGGACAATATTAGCCATCACTATTTGGTCCACTCCCTTCACTTTACAGATGAGGAAATTAAAGCCCAAAGAGTGATTTCCCCAGATGGTTTCCCATGGCAGAGACAGGATTTCAGCCCAGATGCTTCGACAGCAACACCTTTTCACTGTACCTATCTGTATGGTGATAGGAAGTCGAATGTACTAGGGATCAATGACCATTTTCTAACTGAACAGACATTTAAATGATTAGACAACTGGGAGCTTCTTAAGGCCACCATCTGAACTAGGCTGTGGGGGTGTTTTTCTCCCTTCCCATGTCGGGAGACTCTGGGGCCAGCATCAGAACCTTATCACCCAGGGCACTGTCTCTAGTGATGCTGGGACTGAGAAATGAGGAGAGATTCAGGAGTGTTAGGGGGCAGGAGGAAAGGCAAGAAGAGGAAGGGGTGGCACAAGGCCAGAGGAAGGTAAAGAAAACACTGGGGAACTCTTTCCTTTTCACAGACAAATAAACTCGAGGCACAAAGAGCTACAGGGAGTTACCAGGTTCCTAGACCTAGTTATCTGAAGAACCAGGGTTCTGACTATTCTGTCTTCAAATCCACTGGGAAAAGGAGATGAGGGTTTATTGTCTACCCTATTCTCATGTTCCCAATAGAAAGGAAATCAAATGAGCAGAGCAATGTGTAATGGGGAAATTGTCCACCATTTTTTGACGAGGTTATGAACTGAGTAGGGATCTGTGATCCTATCAGTGTGTGCACCCCTTCCACCATACAGATAGCAGCCCATCCATGTCTTAATCATCTCCATTCTCTTATTATTGGCTTTCACATCTTGCAGCAAGCAGTGTCTTTTCTGAGCACTTCTGTCACACTCGTGGAAATGGCAAAGAACATACACAAACATCAGAAGTGACCAAGGAGTTGGACATGTGGAGGGGCCTGGGAAGGCAGAGCTCCGTGTGTAGAGATGGGAGAGGATGTACTCTCAATAAATTATGGCTCATAAAAAAAAAGAAAAAGAAAATGAGGAAAGGGCCATTGAAGGGAGAGCTGAAGAGCTGCAGTCAGACACCGAGTTCATTCAGTGGCAGGTCAGCAGTAGAGTAATTGTGGACCCTGAGTTACTAGAATCCTAAAGGACGGATTTTATGAAGCCATCTATTAATCTGTCTTTATCTCTTTACTTCTCATGTTTCACTAAGTTATTAAGAGGAAGAATGATTGTGAGGTTTGACTCCAACATAGGTTTGCTTTACCCTGCACAGCCACTGCTCATTCTCTGATCTTGGCATCTTGGGTTGATGGGCAAAAACATGCCTAATTTCTGCTTTCTGCTCCAATTCAGGTTTCTGAACGGGAGATGGATGAAGTGATAGCTCACTGTACTCACCAGGACAGCAAAGAGGCCAGTTCCTCCCAAGGCTTAGGTATGGCCATGCACATTCCCCTCTGATGTTGAGGAGATCATTGCTGATCATTGCCCCCAGGGGATAGGCAGCACTCACTGCTGCACTGTGAGAATCCTTGCAGTCACCCAAGCTAGGAAAAGTAAAGTTGGGGAAGATAGGACTTTTTCCTTGGACTTTGACATTTTGAAGTGAGGGTTGCTATGTCTCAGTTTAAGAAGCAAATACATAAAGAGATTTTAGTGTGTGTTCTCAGTAACATTTTCCAGAAATCATTCTTTGTAGGAATTTTATATAAGATACATTGGGAATGGGATAGGTAGATACTAACATATGGGAATGATTGTTCCTCAGTGCCCACAGTGTACTTCTATATAAGTCTGGAAATGCCTCCTTTATTGACACTTTTAAATCCAGTGAGTTATGAGTTAATCACATGATCTCCACTTTATAAACAGATGTAGACTGAGCATACAGAATAAAAGAGGAATGTGCAATCGGACTTTGGGTTTTATCACAAAAGTGTTTTGCAGGCTTATGGGGCAACTTATAAGATTTAAAAACTAAACATTTTATTGGTCTAAGGCAATGGCACTTGAGAAATGGTAAATTTGTTAAGAAAAGATGAGGCCATCTTTACATGTAATTGGGGGAAAACAGACTATTATTTAAGAAAAAAGGAAGAGACTTAGAACTTTTAGGTGCCATAAAAACCCTGGTAATCTATAATGAGGAAAAATAAAGGCACTAATAATAGCATAAAAATAGCACTGATCAACCCAATACATTATTCAGACCTGGCTTAGCACCATACTATCACAATCTTCATGTAAATTTTAATCAACTTAATGTAATTTAATCATAAATTTAATTGGTAAAAGTATTAATAGTAAATTTATAAATTACTAGTTAGTTTTAAAACATAAATTTATTAAAATGAGTTTAATAAATTTATGTAAAACTGATTTATATAAGATATAATTATATATCTGATATAAAATGCAATTTATAATTTACAAATAAGTCAATATCTTAAATCTTCATCACTCAACAAAGAATTTGATTATCATGCTGCTTAGGATTTGGGTGCTATTCATGACACACCCCCTGCAGCCTAAACTTGGAATCTGGGTTTTTTCCCTCTCTGTTTATCCCAAACTGAAGATCTCTCCAGTGCATAGAACTTCCTGACTTTCATGGTCTGCTCAGGTGGGATGCATGCATTCAGCCAATCAAAAATGACTGAGCTACTACTTGGAAAGCAAGGAGTAGATGCTGGATCAAGGTGGGAACAAACATGCATGAAACATGTCCCTTGCCCTCAAGGAGTTTATAGTCAAATAAGGAACAAAAGAAATGTATTCAAGGGACAACTAGGTGGCTCAGTGAATAAAGCCCCAGCCCTGCCTCAGACACTTCATACTTACTAGCTGTGCGACCTTCAGCAAGTCACTTAACCCCAACTGCCCTGCCCTCCCCCCTCCAAAAAGCTAAAGCAAAATAAAACTACAATAAATGGAGAAGGTCAGTAATCTCATCTATAACAATCTTTTCATTATTGTTCACATTCAAGAACACTTGAAATTCTGTGATATCAAGCCAAGGCCAGTGAATGCAGAAACAGTTTGCCCCATTAGAAGAAACTCCCCCCTGTGCTAATTCTATTTTATGTCCCCAATGTACCAACCATTACAGAGGATGTAGCATATGCACTCTCACTCTCCAGAAGAGTCAGATGTTGAAATTAGCCAGAACATCCAAGAGATGGGTGAAGAATGAGACTACTTCAAAAGGAAGACAAGGAAAAGTGAAAAGGCTCATTCCTGTCTCCTTTTAGGTCTGGGATCCTTAGGTGAGAAAACCAGGCTATAAGCACTTAGCATGCTAAAGCAGGAGAACAGAAGCCTCAGATTAAACCCTGCCTATGACTCTTAGCTCCCTGCCTACTGACAAGTCACTTAGATTCCTGCCCCCTTGGTTTTTTCATCTGTAAAATTGGGAAAAAGATACCTCTGGGACCCAGCTCACAACACTGTGGTCAGGTTGAAGAAGATGATGCTATATCAACATTAGTTCCTGGAATCCTGGATTTAGATCTAGAAGGAAACTTAGAGGTCACTGAATCCACCCTCTCCTTTGGCAAATGAGGGAACTGAGGCCCGGAATAAGGTTAAGTGCATTGCTTCAAGTCACACAAGAAGTAACAGAACTAGGATTAAACACAGAATCTCTTATTGCAAGTTTGTTGTTCTTTCCACTTTCCATGTTATCTCCTAGAATTAATATTTTTAGAAGACTTTCATGAAGAGCCCAGTGGAAGGGCTAATTTTAGGGACTGCATATTGGAGTTACCTCTGAATATACCACATAAACCAGGCATTCTGAGCATACAGAAATACTAAAGTCACTGTTCAATGTTGATAATGATGGCATAAGCCAAGTCTAGAAGGAATACTAAGGTTTCCTTTGATTTCATTCTTTCCCAGCTCCCAAAGGATCAGCCAAAGCTAGAGCTAAGAGCCTCCTATCATCTGGAAGCAAGAATGAGGATCCTGGTCCTGGCCACAAGCCAGTGGCCAGGATAACCCCACACAGTAGGAGGACTATGAGAGAGGACAAGGCTGGATTCTTGGGAATTGTCCATTTAATTCGGATGGAAGATGAATTCTTTGGTCTGAACTTGGAAATCCAGGCCACTCCCTTAAAAGTGGTGATAAGGAGTATTAGGCCCAGTGGAGCTGCTGAGAGGGTAATAACTCTTTTGCTTTTATCTTATTTTGTTTTTTGCTTTGACTGTGGGGTAAAAAGTTGGGAATGAGAAAGAAAATCACCTTCATCAGAGAAATGTCCCCCAGTGCTAAGAGGATCCTGCAGTATCTGAAGAACTAGAAGAAAGTCATGGATCTACCTTCTGGTACTAAGTTAGCTTAAACATATTAGGAAATCCCCTATTCTAAGTCCTCACTGGTTGGCCCGATGGTCGGGCAAAGTAGCAGCTCCACCACACCCTCTTCCCAAGCTGCCCCTCTGTGTCTTTTCCCTTCCCCTTCAAAGCTGCCTCAGGTGTTCATTTTAGCCCTTTTCACTTGGATACAAAATGTAAATTATTAGGAAAACACACATTTTAAATGCACTCTTGATTCTATCCTCATCCACGGTTACCTTTCATGTTACACAGAATAGAAGCTCCTGTGTGGGGACTGTCTCAGCCTTTGTATTCCTATCCCCTAATATAGTGCCTGGCACATAGTAGGTCCCTAATGAATGCTTATTGATTAATAACATCGATCAGGTTGCATAGAAGAACACACTGAGCTTTATCTCTGCCCCAATATTCCCTGCTATTGGCTGTAGGTCCAAGGGGGTGGAGGGCGCGAGAGTGGGAGAATGGGACAAACACACTTTGAAGTCCTTCTATTACTTTATGAATAGCCACAGGGAAGTTCAGCTGGTGACAAAGACCTTCACAAGATGAGAAACCTGCTATCCAGCCCAGAACTATCCAAGGAAACAGTGCCCTCTGACCCCAAGGACTCAAGTCACTCTGGTGGCATAAGTGTCCTAGTTTGATTTAGGAAATGGGAACTTAAGGGTTAGCCCTGGACCAGAGTCCCAAGTGCCTCTGCGTCAGCCCAGCAACAGGCCTCATTCAGGAGATGAAGGAAAGGGAGAAGTTGAAGGAAATCCCTAGTATTTACTATCTAACATGAATTGTTTCTCCTCTTCGGCAAGGAAAGCTTTGGTTATTTGTAAGACAGCATTTTTAAGGATATGTTATTTATCAGGAGGACTGCAGCTGGAATGTGTACAAATGTATATATCTGTAGGTATATACATCTATGTTTAAATGTATATGAGTTAGCATACCATAAGGCTTCTGTACGTACACACACACACACACACACACACACCCCTGCTATATTTAAACATGTGTATATATACATATGAGTGTGTGTATATATGTATGTGTGTACATACATATATCTGTGTATATAGATTATATATGTATGTTATGAGGCAATATATTTTCTGAAACTTTGAAGTCCTTTTAAAAAAAAAACATAACAGAAAGACTCTTCTAGACATCCCTATCTCCAGCTATCTTACATGTTTAAAAAGTCAGTCTTCTTAAAGTTTGTCTTTTCAAGCAACATTTATGTCAAGGAGTTTGGACTACATAAGGATATCACCTTTAACCCATAGTCATTAGTGCAATTACTTACAAATAGATGAAAATGCATATTTGATGATGATATTCTAAGATTTGTTTTCAAACCAGATTTAATTTGCTTTTTTCTCAAAGGTCATTAGTCAAGTTTTTATGATAGAAGGTAGTGAATATGAGAACTTAATTAAAAATGAAAACCTGGTACTAAAAATCTTAGATTGATAAAATGAACACTTTTCTCCCCTTGGAAAATGGTTATTGTTAATGTTTTAATTTAAGACTTTGGCATATACACAGAAGGAAAATTAGTTAAGCTTTACCATGTGTAAAATTCTTCCCTGGAAAGATATTCCAAAATTTTGCTGTGTTATTTTTTTCAGCAGTAATCACAATAAGTTTAAAGAGCCCATGAGGGCAGAAGGAAAGTTTTCTGAGTAGAACACTGGCCTCAGTGTCAGGAAAACATGGGTACAAATCCTGCCATTAACACTTCTTGGCTTTGGAATCCTGGCCAAGTCAGTCAGCTTCTTTTTGCCTCAGTTTTCCCATCTTGAAAACAATAGAGTTCTTCTCAATGTTCTCCTCCACAGTCCCTTCCAACTCACAATCAGTCTTCTAAGCCTAGGAACCAAAGGCTGGAAAAGGCTGGGAATGTACTCTGGATTACTGATTATCTGTATTTTAGGTCTTACTTCTGCTGCCCTCTTCTGGCCATGCTATCACACAGCATGTCAACTAGAAAATGGGAAGAATAAAATTGACAATTGTCAAACTCTCCCTCCTCCCTCTTTTTATGTTTTTTTTTTTTAAAGCAAAAGTTTTTATTGGAGACTGGGGCTGGTACTGTGAAGAGATAGCAATAATTGACACAAATGAGTAAAGTGAAATTTGTTAACACAAGAGACGTGTCAAGAGGAAACTCGAGGACTCACGGAGATTTTGATCCATCATTGATCCAGACAATTCCTGTTCCTCATTGCTTTAAGTATTTGAGTGAGAATGGACTTTTATGTCCTCCTGTGTTCCTTTTTCTTTTCTTTTCTTACAAGTTAAATGTTTATTAGAAGTAACTGATCTCTGGGAGATGAAAGAATGGGGAAGGACAGAATGCAAAATGTAGTCAAGTAAAAACGAATGAACAACCACAAATCTGTTTTCTAAAGAAATGGCATTGACTATCCATACCAAGTAACAATTAAACCTGGTTAATATTTATATTCAAATTGTTGAATCTTAATGAATGAAGAGTTACATCCAAGCTTTAGTTACTCTAAATCCCTACAAAGATTCTCTTCCTATTTTATCCACTTTTTCTCCATATCTCCTACATTATCAGTGTGTATGCCATTCTTCTGCTTCTGTTTTTGGCATTTCATTATTTCATAGACATGTTTCTGAATTTCTCTGTAATTCTATTCCTTAGGTTTGCCTAAAATTCCATTTTCTACAGGAAGCCTTCCTCATCCCCTTCCCTCCCTTAATTATTTCCTATTTATTGGATATGTAGCTACTTTATACGTTGTTTGTTTCCTTCTCCCCTTTTAGATTATGAGCTTCTTGAAGGCAGGGACTGTCTTTTGCCTCTTTTTGTATCCTCAGCTCATAGCACAGTGCCTTGGACCAAGGAGGGGCTTAATAACTGCTTACTGACTGACTGGAGAGGGAAGGGGAAAGGAATGCACATTGATATAGCACTTCCTATGAGTCAAACCCTGTGCTAAGCACTTTTTACAAATACTCTCTTGGTCCACTGATTTGACAGTCTTAAGTGCATTCTAACTTTGTCTAACTTCTGCATACCATCCATGTTTTCTGTTCTAACGATTGTTTGCTGAGAGCTTTTCAAGATAACTTCTGGTTGCAATTGTGCTAGGAATACGGGAGTGTACAGCTGAGTTCTGGAGATGAGATTCTCTCTATCAATGGTGTTCCAGTCAACTCCTTGTTCCACCAGGAGCCCTGCCATGTTGTCAAGACCTTGCCCATGGTCCTGAACTTGTTGGTGCGGCGACAAGCACGTGGTGAGATGGTTTCATGTGTCTCAAAATGAAGAAGGGGGTGGTATAGCAATAGCACATGTCACTTTTTGAAACAACAGCTTACTATTATTGAAATTATTCTCAATTCATGAGGAATTTTAATTTAACATGGGGTATATTAATTTTCAATCAGAAGGCAGCATTTATTAGTTACCCATTATGTCAAGAACACTGTAGTGATGAGATATAAAATAGACTGTAGCATAACATAAGAAAAGAAACATTATGTTTAATTTGTGCAATAAAGCAAGCTTTTCTATATCAGAGTACAATGGAAAAGAGGATTGTACATCAAACTGCAAATGTACTATGTACAACTTGCTATTTCTTTCAAATATACAACAAAATTATCCTGTACATTTTCTTCTCCTTCCTCCCCTATCCCATCCCCCTAGAGATGACTACCATTATACACACACACACATTCTATACACCTATTAGTTCTCTTGGTACATGCAGATGGCTTCTTTCTTCACATGTCCTTTGTGGTTAGTATATATATTAGACAAAAGAACTTGTTTGTGAAAGTCATCTTAAAACAATATTGCTGTTATATTACATCCTGTTTTCTTTCTTGGTTCTGCTTATTTCATTGTGTTATTTCATGCAAGTCTTATCGTGGTTTTTCAAAAACCACCGAGCTCATCATTTCTTATAGCACAGTCATATCCTATCACAATTACATACCACAGCTTGTTCAGTCACTGTTCTCTTTTATTAAATATATATTATTATAAGTAAAACTTTCTTTCACAGCTCAGTGTCAGTATTACTACTAGTCATTGTGCAGTACTCTCATACAATTATTTTTCTGTTTTTTTATTGTTGCTATCACTGTTCACTTCTACTGACAGTATGCCTGTGTCTTCTCTTTCTGATTTGTTGCATCAAATCTCCAAGAAACAAGAAAAAAAAGCAGATGCTCACATTTGTTAGAACTGTCTATTGACTGAAAGTCATCTCCTGAAAAAAGGCCTGTAGGTTTCTGTGTCCCAGTACAGTACTGACACAGTAGTGACAAGCCTTTTTGACAGCAGTCCAGAGGCCTCTCTTGCTTACTTCTTCTCCTGTGGTTGAGGTTGCCAGAAATCTGACTTCCAGATAAATGAGGGTATTATTTCTTTCTTTGGAATAATTCACTGCTAATATCTTGATAATGAGGTAACCTCAGTCACCAAATAAAAGAGCTTTTACAGTAAGCTTTTGTTAACAGCTAGACTAAATGTCTAATGTGTTTTTTAAAAAATGTTCTTAGAGGCGAATAGTTGGTACAGTGAATAGAGCACTCGCCCTGGGGTCAGGAGGACCTGAATTCAAATCCAACCTCAGACACTTAGTACACAAGCTAGCCATGTGACTTTGGGCAAGTCACTTAACCCCAGTTGCCCTCTAAAAAGCAAAAAAGAAAGTTCTTAAAGGGGTAAAATAGGTCTATTCTAGGGAGATGTATTCCTGTTTTTGAAGCTCAAGCCATTATATATTAAAAAGAGATATAGATTCTGATAATGCTTTGGATAATTCAAGTTGCTTCTTTTTTTAAACTCCAGTCTGTATTAGTTAAATTTTTGCTAGTTTGTAAACAAATTCAGGAAAGGTCAACAATGATATAGTTGGGAAAACAGTGAATTTTCAATCCTTCCTCTGCTGTGTACTCCCTACCTTGTGACACTAGGAAAACCAGTATACCTCTTTGGGTCTCAGTTTCCTCATCTGTAAAATGAGGCCGTTGGATGAATGGATTGTTAATGCCTTCTCCAGTTTTTGAAATCGCATCTTACACTAAAGGACACTGAAGTGCAAAGAGGTTAAATGATTTGCTACTGGCCACTTAGCTAGGACTTCAACCACACAGCCAGCTCTTCTGATTTCAAAGCCAGGGGGCCTTTCACTACAGGATACCACTTCTCCAGTGTGACCATATTTCCAAAGTCCTAAAACTAATTGGGAATAGTGGGCAGAGTGGCTGCTTGGTGGCTGGTTAGTTCCTCTCTTCTGGTGCTTTCTAAGGTAATAGAAATAACGAATGGAAACAGGTCACAGGGCCATACCGACTGAAACTGTTCTCAGTTCTTTGATCAGCTAGTGATTAGCTCGCTCTCTCCAGCACCCCTCTGCAACTCCTTCACACCTGCGTCCCCTCAATTAGTCCTTTTCTGTCAAATGGGCAACTACTTTTGATACTGACCCCATAGGGTTTGTGATACTAAAATCAAGATATGCAGGGTACTCTATGATTCTTTGAGGGTCATGTCTATTTCTGCTGGGGTTTTGAAAAATCTCCATTGCTAACTCTGCAGAGAACATACTCCAAAACCTGCTGTAGATGCATGCTCTAAAACTAGTATTAATTTTCCATTTCACTTATCTAGGGCAGTTTTACAGCATACAGGTAGGATCATGAGATTTCAAAAGCTGGAGAAGACATTAACAACCTATTCACCCAATGGCCTCATTTTACAGATGAGGAAACTGAGACCCAAAGAGGTATACTGATTTACCTAGTGTCACAAGGTAGGGAATACATAGGAGAAGGATTCAAAATTCAGTATTTTCCCAACTATGTCATTGTTGACCTCTGTTTCCTACCAGAGCCCTCCTCTCACCCCACCTTTTTTCCCCTCTTATTTCTCTAAACAGCTGTGGATGGCTCACAGGACCACCTTGAATCACCAGGAGACAAGGAGCTGATTGATACTGATCCCAGTGGGACTTTAGCCACTATAGGGGGAACCCACCAAAAAGAAACTCCAACCTCTGAAACTGAAGGAGATATCCAATCTGGTTCCATACTACCATCTCCTGCTGAGACCAGATTAAGAGTTTCTGAGATGCTTTGGACGGACATTGACACAATCCTCCATCAAGGAATATCTGTGTGTCTTCCAGAAGCAGGTGCCCACTGGGATGAGGGAGGACACTCTTGGGCAAGAGGCAGGAGCTCCTACCAGCTGGAGCACAGCACAGATGAAGAAGAATCACAGCCTCACTGGATCTTTCAGATGTCCATTCTGAATTCAGTAAATCCAGGGAATCATTTTCCCGTAAATAGAAATTGCCTCAATACCTATTCTCGGAATTTTAGGAGCTGGCAGGCAGAAAGCTTGTCCTCACATGACAGCATGCCATCCCATCCACCATCTTCTGAAGATATAACAATCCACGAAAATGCAATGGATGGGAGATACTTTGGAACAAGTTGGTACATAGGGTGAGGATGTTTCTTTTCTTTTCCCTTAAAAAAAATGCATAACCTAGGTGGCACAATTGGTATAGGGTCAGGCCTCGAGTCAGGAAGACCCAAATGTAAATGCAGCCACAGACACTTATTAACCCCCTGGGGAAGTCATCTAACCCTTGCTGGCCTTATTTTCTTCATCTGTAAAATGATCTGGAGAACAAAATATCAAATACTCTGGTATCTTTGCCAAGAAAACCCCAGATGGGGTCACCAAGAGTCAGACATGATTGAAATGACTGAACAACAACTGAAATCAATTTTATTTGATGCTTTGTTTCCCTCCTTTTAATAATAACTAGGGGAAAAAACCTGCGGAAATGGCTATGTATTCTCAAAACTTATCATGGCACCTAGCACCAAAAAAAATGCCAGTTGACATGACATGAATTGAGAGTTTTTCCTAAAAAACTGCTCTTTAAGACTGAATTAATTGTAAACTTTCACCTCAAAAAGGACATTTTGGGACAGAGGACAGAAAGTGTAAGGATGGGGAACTGATGCAACCCAAGTGGAAAATCCATAAGCCTATTAAGCAGAGCTGGGAGTAGTAGAAGATCATTTCTGAAAGAAAGGAAGGAAATTCCTCAGTATTAGACACATAGGGAAGAAGCTGCCTAGGGTTGTGGTGGGTTTCCTGTTGCTGTAGGCTTTCAAGTGA
This sequence comes from Gymnobelideus leadbeateri, assembly GCA_011680675.1. Taxonomy (NCBI): domain Eukaryota; kingdom Metazoa; phylum Chordata; class Mammalia; order Diprotodontia; family Petauridae; genus Gymnobelideus; species Gymnobelideus leadbeateri. The sequence continues at coordinate 42,547 of WOXC01009003.1, forward strand.
AGACTGGCTGACAAGTGTCAGGGACGTTTCAGAGGACATTCTTGTTCAGGTACAGGTTAAAGGCTGGGTGGCCCCCAAGGTCCTTTACAACTAAAAGATGAAGACTGAACTAAACAAGAGCCTTCCTTCCTCCTTTCCCTATTATTTCTTATGGTTCCAAAAGTGTGAGAGAGAACAAGAAGGCAAGAAAAATAAATGAAAGGCATAAAAATGTCCCTTTTTCTGATGCTATCATTTTAGAATAATACAATGAATAGAGTTCAGCTCCAGTGCCTGGAAGACCTGGATCCAAGTTGTGCTACTGAAACCTGGTGACTGGGTGATCCTGGGCTGAAAGTTTTAGTATTCTAGGCTATGCTCTAAGTCACAGAATAGATGAGAACCTACATTGGTAGAGGGATGTTTCCTCAGTGGGCTCCCAATAGCAAAGAAAGATAATTCAAAGAGCATTCTGGATAGCAATAGCAGAATTCAGGAGGGAATAATAAAAAGGAAAGTTCATTCAAAATAAGAACAAAATGCACAAAGTACTTGGGCATTTGTTCTGACACTCAACATTTTACACATACAATTATCAAACACTATTACAGAGATTGCATGCTCCTGGATGCTTTGTGCCAATATAATAAAGATGATTCTGCTGCTGAAATTAATTTATAGAATGAGTACTATACTAAATGTAGTGCCAATGCAATATTTAAAGCACCAACTGTGACTATAAATATTACCATATGGTGCTTGATTGCAAAATAGAACATGCTCTCCATACAGAAGACAGAAGCAAAACATTTCCTCAGATATCAGAAAATCAAATCCCAAAACCAGTAAGCCAATTCCATCATATTAGCAAAGAAATTAGTAAGCCACAACAGCAAAGAGGACCACAGCATCCCTTAGCCTTCCCATAAACCAACATAAGCCCAGCTGTCACAGCAGGTGGAAAACAACCAGCTTTTACTCAGGAGCCTGATTCTTTGCCTGAGTGTGCTCTTTCTCTCCCAGTCTAGCTAGCTCTGACTTCCAGCTTCCTGTGGGCTCTGTTCCACCCTTCAGCAAACTTCTCCCACCTGAGGTTCCATATAATGACATTCAGCCTATTAGGGAGCAGAGTATATTTTGAAAACAGGGAAGGTCTTCAAATTCCTTTATGCTTCTTAAGGGGCAGGGAAGATCTTCAAATTCCCATGACCATTGCACTAAACTACCCTGGAAAACTTGACAGAGCTGGACAAGACAATGACAAACTTCATTAGGAAGAACAAAAGATCCAGAATATCTAGGGAAATCATGAAAAAAGCAGGAATGAATGGGGAAATAGCATTTCCAAAGCTCAAATTGTATTTTAAAGCACTAATCACCAAAACAATTTGGTATGGTTAAAAAATAGAAAAGATGATATATCAGTGAAACAGACTAGACAAGGAATTATCAGAAATAATTTCATTCAATAATTACATATTCAATAAAACCCCAAATATAAAATACCCAAGAAACACGTCCTCTTTGACACAAATCACCGACCAAACCAGAAAACAACCTGGCAAAAATTAGACATAATCTAATGACATGCATAGGATAACACAAATTCCAAATATATACACGCTCTGAATACGAAAAAACAGATTAGATGTTAAGCAGATCATCTGTTTCTCACATGTATAGCAAACAAAAGAGAGAGGTGACAATAAAAAATCAGTAACTTTGATCATATGAAATTGAAAAGTTTTTGCATGTACAAAATGAATGCAATGGAGATAAGGGAATTGGTGTACTGGAGAAAAACAATTCTATATATCTGAGGAGAGTCTGATATCCAAGATGCATAGACAACTAATCAAAACACATGAGAACAAAAGTCATTCTCCCATAGGTCAGTTGTCATAGGATATGAACAGTTTTCTTTTTGTCTGTTCCTTTGGTTTTGTTCTTGGAGGGGGGAAGGCTGGGCAATTGGGGTAAAGTGACTTGCAGTGAACTGTTTTCAAAAGAAGAAACTCACACCATCAATAACCATATGAAATAAAGTTCCAAAAAATACCATAGATGACAGAAGAGAGGAAGAGACAAGGCTGGAGGGTTGTAGAAAAACAACCAATGAATTGATCCAACAATTCTGGAAAGCAACTTGGAATTATGTGAAGGAAGTGGCTATGGTATCCATATCCTTTGACCCAGAGATTTTACTGCTGGGCATATAGAAATCAGTTGACAAAAGGAATATAGGAATATATATAGGAATATAGGAATATATATAGGAATATAGGAATATATATAGAAATCAGTTGACAAAAAAAGGGGGGGACCATAAACACCAAAATATTTACAGTATCACTTTTGGCAGTAACAAATACTTGGAAACAAAGTAGATGGAGGAATGGCTCTAAACAAATTGTGGTAGATGAAGGTTAGAGAATATTGCTGTATCATAAGAAATAATATGACTGATGCAGAAAAGCATGGAAGTGAGCAAAACTAGGAGAAAAATATATGCGTAATAACAATGTAAAAAACAATAACAACAAGGTAAGTTTTAAAAAGCAGCAACAACAAAAAAATCAAAACTAAATGCTACAAAATTTTAATGGCCTGGGTGGATGCCTTGCTTTGCCGAAGTGGGACTATGCTGGTATGGAATATTGAGTATAACAGACATGTTTGACATTTTCATTTTGCTCTTTTTGTTCCCTTTTTAAAAAATCCTCTTTTATAAGGGCAGACTGGAGGGAAAGGGGAAGAGGGATACATTGAGAAACAGGTGATCAAAAAACAAGAGATTCAATAAAACGTGTATTTTATTAAAGGGGGGGCACCCCTAGCACTCTGAATAATTTTAATACTATGGTAACAATGAAGCCATAAGTAGCTGAGTTTTAAGACTGGAGAGTAACACAAAGGACAATCCATCTCCAAGCAGTTCAGAGTATTCCTCTGGCACTGTCTTGTTAGGGTAGAAGGTACCTCTTTCTTTGCTCTATGGTATTTATGAAAATGAGAAAATATCATTGATTTTATAAGAAGGAAAATGCATCTAAATAAAGTGGGAGTGCATGTTTTGTTCAGTGTCGCGTCTTTAAATCTGTTCTTTCTTCTTAGTTTGGATCAACTTTCAATCTCATCCCTGGACCAACAAAAATTACAGTCTGTTTTGTCATCAGTGGGGTCAAAATCTGATATCCTAACCCTGATTCGAGAAGCCAAAGCACAAACAGAGGTAACTAAAATTCAGGAATGTCACTTGTCACTGACATTGAGGGGTAGAGGCGGGAGAATATAGTTATTCCACAAAATTATCCAAAAACTTTAAACTGGGCCAAGTCCCACTGGGTCAGTGGGAGTGTGTGAGAAGCCCACGAAAAGTCCACAGAATGACTTATTGACCTAATTTTCTTTTGTCTTGGTATAAGGGGAAAAAGCATAATGTTTATTTCTCTTTCTCTTTCATTAGAATAATGAAGATATTTTCTTTGTGGTCTTGAATAAAGGAAGTGGCTCAGATGTGGGATTCAGTGTGGCAGGTGGAGTAGATGTGGAACACAAATCAATTACTGTAAGTGATGGCCCCAGATTTCCCCCAGGAAAACTGCCTGCCAGTCACCTAAAATGTGCATCAGTTGCTCACTTCTCAGGCCTCATTTCATGTCAATGGTCCTGGGGCTATTCTGAGGCAAGGCACAACTATCACAAACCTCACCATATACAGAGGGTCATGCCTTAGCTCTCAGCTGCCAGTGTCTCTCATCCTTGAGAGAGGCATTACATATTTTTAAATGCGATCAGTTTTTCTGTGCAAACCCTTTGTTCCAGCAACGCCACTACTAGTTCTGTCTCCCAAAAAGATCAAAGAAAAAGGTAAAGGATCCATATGTACAAAAATATTTATAAGGGGCGGCTAGGTGGCGCAGTGAGTAGAGCGTCGGCCCTGGAGTCAGAAGGACCTGAGTTCGGATCCGGCCTCAGACACGTAACACACACACAAACAAAAACCTAGCCGTGTGACCTTGGGCAAGTTACTTAACCCCAATTGCCCTCCAAAAAAAAAAAAAAAGCAAAAAAAAAATATTTATAGCAGCTGTCTTTGTAGTGGCAAAGAACTGGAAATGAGGGGATGCCCATTAACTAGGGAATGGCTGAACAAGTTGTAGCATATGCTTGTGATGGACTACAGTGGTGCTATAAGAAATGGTAAGGAGGGATGGTTTCACAAAAACATGTGAAGACCTACATGAACCAATGCAAAGTGAAGTGAGTAGAGCCAGGAGATCATTGTACACAATAACCAATAATGCCATGATGATCATCTGTGAAACACTTAGTTACTCTGATCAAGACAATGATCTAAGACAATTCCAAAGATCACATGATGAGAAAAGCTGTCCACCTCCAGACAGAAAAATGATGGAACTCTTCAGTGCAAACAGAAACAGTTTCCTCTTTATTTCTCTTGCCTTTTTTTGGTGATATAGCTACTTGATACCCTGTTGCTAGCCTTCTTAGTGGGGAAGAGAAGGAGAGAATTTGGAACTCAAAAAAAATCTTTAAATACAATAGTTTTTTTTTCAAAATGTTACCAGCTTTTCCCAGCAGCTTATAAAATGAGAAATTGGAGCCTGCACTATTGAGGAGACAAGTGATACTCTTTTTATTGACCAACAAACTTTAAGGGCTTAAGAGGTAGCAGACACTGTGCAAGGAGCCAATGCTAGAAATCATGAAACAATCCCTACTTGTAATGAGCTTGCATGCTGGCTAGTGAGACAATGGCACTTAGAAGTATGTGCAGGACAACTATGGAAAGAACAAGCACAAATCTTTGCAAAGAAGCTAAATTCAAGGTAGTTTTGGGACCAAGGGAGGATACTAGAATTTGAGAGGATCAGGAAAAGCTTAATGCAAAACGATATGTCCAAGCTGCATCTTAAAGAAACAAAGGGATTCTGTGAGGTAGAAGTGAGGAGGAAGTGTATTCAGGTATGTGGGACCAATAGTGCAAGGTTCAGAGATGGGAAATGGAATGAGGAACAAAGAGGCACTAGATCTAGTATGCTAGGAGTAGAGGAAAGGAATGAAATACAAGAGATGTGATGGAAATGGGAAAAAAAGGAAATTGGCAACTGATTGGCTATGTGGAGTGAAAGGACTGAATAGAGAAAAACACCAAGATTCTGAAGCTAGAAGAATAGTGGTGCCTTCAACAGAAAGGGGCAATTTAGGAGAATTTGAGATATCTCTGGGACATCCAGTTTGAGGTAGTCAATAGGCAATTACTGACTCAAGACTGAAGTATGGGAGAAACTAGAACTGAGTATGTAGACCTGAGAAGCATCAACGTTAAGAAGATAAGTAAACTCATGGCAAGTAATAAGATCAGAGACAGGAGAGAAAAGAGAGAATAAGAGGCCTAAGAAAGAGCCCTAAGAACATGAACTGTTGGGGGACATGATCTGGATTGTAAACCAGCAAAGAAGACTGAGAAGGAGAGGTTAGAGAGGCAAGAGGATAACCTGAAGAGAACAGTGTCACAAAAAAACCCAAAGAGGAAAGAGGATTGAAGAGGGGATTGTGGTCCAATGTATGAAATGGAGCACATAGGTCAAGAAAGATAAATTCTAGAAATAAAAAAAAAAAACATTAAATTTGACAATGCATTGGTCAGCTTGAAGAGAGATGATTCAGTCATGTGATGAAGCCAGAACCAGACTTCAAAGGGCTGATGAGCTAGTGATAGGAGAAAAACGGAAACAAGTGTAGAGATATTTTTCTAGGACATTGGCTGAGAAAGGGAGGAGAGATATAGGACTATGGCTTAAGGGGATGATAGAGTCTAGTGAAGGGTTGAGTTTCTTTACAGTTTGTTTTAAGGTTGGCCCTGTTTGAAGCCACTGAGGAAGGAGCCAGTGCAAACATTTTGAATATTGAAGAGGGGGAGATGATTAAAGAAGCAATCTCTTTGAGAAAACAGAAGGGAATGGGATTAGGAAAGAGGTTTGTGTGTGTTTGAGTGTGTGTGTGTGTGTGTGTGTGTGTGTGTGTGTGTGTGTGAGTCTGTCTGTGTGTCTGTGTCTTGGTGTGTCATAGAGGAGGCAGGGTGGCTTGGTCAAATTTTGAAATGAAGAGAAGGGGAGAAAGAACTCACTTGGATAACATTATTTAAGAAAACACTTACATTAATGTACTCTTCATTAACTGAAAATTTAATTATTAGCTTAATAGGTATCAATTAGCTCAGTAGGTATCACTGGAGTTGCCCATATTGTTTGCAGAGCTCCTTATAATACTTTATTCATCAGTGACCTCTGCCTTGGAAACACTGGAGCTAATAATTGCTGTCACTTCCCCTTGCTGGGTCAATGAGTTTTTATTTTGCACTTCTGAGTGTTTGTTTATTTAGAAAATTTTGTTTATTTTGTTTATTTACAACAATAAACATTGTTTAAACAATAAACATTGTTTGTTTAAACAATAAACATTGTTTATTTTGTTCTATTTGTTTATTTAGAAAAAAGCCTTGCAGGAATTTTGTTCATCTTTTATTTGGACTGTTTCCTTTTAGAGAAATGGGAGAGAAACACCATGAATAGAAAGAGAAGAAAACTCCTAATTTTTCTGTTCTCTGGGGCTATGTAATGTAGCATGAAAAAACATTGCTACAAGACTTGCCATCTGTATGTCCTTGAGCAAGTCACTTCTCTTCTCAGGCCTCAGTTCCTCCTGGATAAAATTAAGGAATTGGATTCAATTGGCTCCAAGGTCCTTTCTGGCTTTAAATCTGTGATCCTATGATCTAGAGTATGGGAGATGTGAGTTCAAATCCTGCTGTTGTCACCTTCATCATTATATTTGAAAGTATAAGCAAGTCACTTTACCTCTCTGAGTTTTAGACTGTAAAATAAGAATAATAATCCTTGCAGTGCCTCCTCTGAAGGGTCGTCATAAGGATCAGACTAGATAATGTATATAATGGCCTTTGCAAACTACAAAGTATTTTATAATTAATGATGATGATGATGATGATGATGATGATGATGATAGCTAGCGTTTATATAACAATTTAGATTATCTCATTTCAAACTCATAAAAAATCTGCCAAGTAGGTGCTATTATTATCCCCATTTTGCAGATGAGGAAACTGAGGAAAACATAGGTGAAGTGACTTGCCCAGGATCATACAGCTAGTTCAGTATCTGAGGCTTCTTTTGAAGGTCAGGTCTTCCTAAATCTGGGGTCAGGGATCTATCTACCTAGCTGCTTATGAACTATTATTGCTTCATATTAGTAAAACTGACCAAAGGCATAGTTTCTTAGAAGAGCCAAAAGATTTTTGTGAATTTGGCCCCAGTTTTTTACTGACACACGTACAATCTAGGGTAGGATAATGAGGTACATTCTACATAGAATTATTGGCTTATTTTATTTTGGTGAAGCAACCTAAACTTCCTGCCAAAAGAAATAATGACTTTTTAAGAATGATTTAGAAGGTCTTTGAGATCATTAGGGAAAAATGTAGTGTATATGTTAAAGTTATCAAGATTAATTAGTTCTGTCCCCATAATCAATCAATATTTACTAAGTGAATGTGATGTTCAGGCCTTCAACTGGGCACTGGGGATATAAAGTAAAAACAGAAATTGTCTCTGTCCCCAAGGAGCTTACACTTCATCAGTGGAAACAATATATACCTATATAAGTATAACCAAAGTCAATATAAGATATTTGGGGTTGAGGCACTAGCAGCCTAAGAAGGGTCTTATGGGGACAGCTAGGTGGCTCAGCAAGTAATAGCACCCGCCCCGGAGTCAGATTTGACCCAGGATTGGTACCAGTCTCAGAAAATGACCACCCACACAAAAATAATGATTGGCCCTGTAACCTTGAGCAAATTACTTAACCCCAATTGCTTAAAAAATAGAAAGGTTTTATGTAGGTAGTGTTATTTAGGCCATATATTTCTCTTTTTTTCCCATTTATTTATTTATTTTCAGTTTTTGGCATTCATTTCTACCAGATTTTGAGTTACAAATGTTTCTCCCCATCTTTCCCCCACCTCCATCCCTAAGTAGCAAGCCTACTGAATACCCCGTCCCCCAATCTCTTCTCTGTTTTTATCCTCCCCATCTTCTCCCTAACTTTCTAGTAGGGCAAGATGGGTTTCTATACCCCAAGCACATATATTTCTTATGAGCATGATAAGTATATGATTCAGAAAATGTGGTCTTTGCTTATTTAAAATTAACGTCGTTACTATGTTGCCTATTTTTCAAATACATGAACTGGTTTGCTTTCACTTGCCCTTCCCTTCATTTATACAGGTGCACAGAGTGTTTTCTGAGGGAGCTGCTTCTCAGGAAGGGAGCATTCAGCAAGGAGATCTGCTTTTATCAATTAATGGCACCTCATTGGCTGGGTCTGTCCATGGAGATGCTCTGAATGCCCTCCACCAAGCAAAGATGCACAGAGATGCCATTATTGTCATCAAGAAAGTAAGACACAAGGAGGGGGGCTCTGCTAGACAGGAGCCCACTCCTGCAAGTGGGAAGGTGACTATCTCCAAAAAGGATGACATCCTGGAACTTAGAACAGGTGAGATATATCAGACTTTAGAACCAGAGGGATTTAGGAAACTAGGAAATGGGGGCCACAGGAATCACAAGCTAAAGCACAACGTTCATGGTCAGAAGACTTAATCAAGGTATGATTTGTTCTGGGTTTGTGTGTGTGTGTGTTCCTTGAAAACCAATGTTATAACTAGAAATTAATACTCCAGAGATTAATATGATTCTTTAAACTTATTTAAATTTGTGTAGAAACAGGTGCTTTTATTTTTCATATCTTTTCAAAATTCTAACTATAGTAGGGTGACAGATTTGATCCAGGATTCTGAAATGCAAAGGTCCCTAACATCACTTTTATTCCTTCAACAGGTAGAATAACCTAATTTAGCACCTAGTTTGGGTGAGGGGGGAACCTCAGACTAACTAGGTCAGGGGTGCTAACCTGTGGTGGGTTCCCTGCCTCCTGACCTAGTTAGTCTGAGCAATTAGTTAAAATAGGAATCTAAGAAAATGCATTCCCTCCACCAAGAGAACCCTCAAGCTGCACACTAGGTGAGTTTCTCCTTAGCTCACCCTATCCTTTTTCTTCTTATTGGTGGCTTCCATAGAAACAACTGCCCTCGGGTCCCTGTCCAATGGTGCTAGTCTCTGGAGGTCTCTGTCTATACTCAAGTGTGTATACCTCAAGATATAACGTCTCCCTCACTCAAGGGACAGGGATAGAGATAAGTGACTGGATTTGTGATCTCACTGATATAAGGAACTCCTAGGCAAGGAAGCTCTTAACAATGCGTGTCTTTACTTTCTCTGTAACTTATGTTTGTATAAAGTCTTAAAGAGTTACTTAGTACACTGCCATTCACTGAATTCAACTTAAGAAGCTGATTTGAAGGTGCCTCTTCTGCAGCTTAAGCCACACTGCTTTTATACTACTTGTCCCCTGCACCAGAATCATTAAGGGTCTTATGTAAGCCCAGGAAGAGAGTCAGGAAACCTTTGGGGAAACAAGGGAGGAATTTTGGTTCTTGGAGGCTTAGAGAAAATGTTATGTTTTGATTTTCTCCTTTCTGTCCACTGCTATTTCATTAAACAGAAGAGAGGGGAGCAAAAGTGGGGGGGGGGATCATTTTAGTTCAAAAGCATCCATCTTGAAAGTATTAAAGCAGGAAAAGAAAAGAAAATGTGATTTTGGAGTCATAGGACCCAGTTGGAATACCTGCTCTGCAATTTACTGCCTTTATGACCTTGGACAAACCATTGCCTTTTGGGGGCCTCAGTTTCATTTTCTGTAAGATGAAGGGTTAGACTAGATGACCGCCCATGCTCTCTCCTAACTATAAGATTCAAAGAACTTTTGACCTCAGCCTGAATGCCACCAATCTGATGACAAATTCGCTCATTTTTTTTTAATGGAATACACACCTTCAACTGCCAGATTTTCTAGTTTGTAACTCAAATAAGGTCTCTAAGATTCTCACCTTAAGAGTTCTATAGAGGGCTTCCTATTGAGGGCAAAAGGTATATAGGCAAGATCCACAGGATTAAGACAACTGCTAACTTCTTCATTGTATACATCTTAAATTTGGCCTTGGGCTTTGGAAAATGGTGGTCTTAAACTGTTGAACACATAAGAAAGGACATTTAAGGTGCCCTGTCTTCCCTTGTCATGCCTTTACCTACCTACCATTGAGAACCACCTATTCTGAAATGAACAAATTCAATAGATCTAGAAAAACAGGTCAATTTCCCAACCTATACCTTCTTAGACTTTCCTTTCAACACTGTTTATTTAGACAGGTGTACGCTCCCTTGTGATCCCACTCAGGGACCTTTTAGAAATCCTACTCTGACCTCTCCTCTCACCTCCATGAAACTCAGGTTTTTTTATCCATAAAATGGGTATTATAATAGGGACAGGGACAGGACCTGTGGTTTTTAATGGCATCTGGGACCCCAGAAGAATCCTACATCCTTACCTATAAAAATCAGTATCTTCTCTGCAACAAATAGGCTTAGAAAATTGCCTAGAGCTCTGTGGAATTAAATAATGTGCCCAGAGTCACATAACAAACAGGTATCAGCTTCTCCCTGACTGTGAGCCCAGCTCTCTAGTCCTCGATGTCTCAATGGGAATAATACTGGATCTCTGTCTTTGATCTTATGACCTGCAGGCTTAACTGAGATAGAGTGTATAAAGTGTTTTTTACACACACTAGGGCACTGATCAAGTATGAATGGTTATGACTATCATTACCTAATAATCATAAATATTACAACTATTACTACTACTAATAAAAATATCATTTATATAGCATTTTCAAGTTCACAAAGTGCTTTTATCTCATTTGATCTTCACAACAACCCAGGGAGATAGGTGCTATTATGCTATTATGAGATGTTTTACAGATGAGGAAGCTGGAGTTCTGAGAGGGGAAGGGACTTCTCCAAAGGCACAACAGAGCTAGCAAGTGTCTAAGGCAGGACTTAAACCTAGACCTTCTTGTCTCCAACTCCAGAATTCTATTCACCCCGGATTTGCTCCTGCTGCCTTTGGGAAATGTGGCTAAGTAATATGGCATCACAGTAGCATTCATCCCCAGATAGCTTTGTGTGGAGGTTACCGAATCCTACTATTCTTTTTCTCTAAAAATCCTCTTAGAAAGTACCAGACAATAATAAGGTGCTATCTTTTCTGGTCAGAAGTATTGCTAGGGACCCCAAAGACTAATAGGAATCCTTAACCTTAAGTTCTTGTTTCTGGGATCTCGGCATGGCTATGAGCAGAATGAACATGGACGGCACTCTAATACCACCTTTCTGGCTTTTGCTGCAGCAGGCAGACCTACAGATCTCAATGATGCAATGTTTGTTGACTTACTGAAGACCTCTGCTGGACTAGGCTTCAGTCTTGATGGAGGAAAAGCATCTGTGGCTGGATATCGACCCTTGTTAATAACAAGAATCTTTAAAGGTACTGTACCTGGAAAACCCATGAAGCTTCCTTGATGTGCAATTTGGTTTTTTCATGTAAAGCTCTAAAAATGTCCCTGTCAACTGGGAACAGCTCAGGCATTTTCTCATGCATGTCAAATTTCTTAAGAGCAATACTCATTACTGTGAAAAATACTATGTTCTTTAAGACTCTCTAACTGGATACTGAAGGTTCCTTAGCCTTATTTCAACTAAAGGTAGAAATGCTAGACTGAGAAAAGGGAAGGTGCTTTTTAAAGGAGCCTAACTTTCAGTCCTAAACTTAGAATGTACAAAATGTCTATGGTACTCTGGAAAAGCACTGCTGGATATTGGCAAAGTTTCATATCAGTTTCCTGAAGAAGCCTTTTCTATCCAGATGCCATACAGGGCTAAAACCAGTCAGGAAGGTCTCAGTTCAAATCCAAACTTAGTCATGCTAGCTGGGTGAAGCTAAAGAAGTCACTTATCCTATGCCTTAGCTTCCTCTTCCATCAAAAGAATAGCATCAACTTCCCACAGTCACTGGGGGGATAAAACCTTCAATATTTGAAAACCAAATGCTAGTTATTAGTATCATTACATTAATATTACAAGATCATAAACCAACTGGAAATTGGGGACCCTATGGGAATTATGCTAACTCTAGTAAGTGTAGAAAGAACTAATTCACCAGATGTCAATTTTCCAATCCTGTCCCCAACATTTAGCACATCTGTGATCATGTCCATATCTCTTAATGTCAGTGAACTTCAGGCTTCTCACCTGTAGAATGATTATAGTGATATCGGAAGCAATTCACTCTCATGATTGTGATGAGGATAAAATGAGGTCACATACAGACAATGTTCTGCAAACCTTGAAGTATATATAAACTGCCACTAACTCCTCTTTGAAATGACCACTTAATCACTGCAGGTGCCCCCAAAACTTGTTCTTCTCAGTTCTTTCAGTCAATGACCCCCTAATATTAATTTCATGTTATTTACAAAGTGCTTTTAGACATAGAATCTCACACAACTCCATGAGGAGAAAAGACAAATACTGTCATTGCCTTTTAGCAGATGGAAAACCAGAGGTGCAAAGCAGTGACACAGCTAGCCCAAGACTGCACAGCAGGAAGATCTAAGACCAAACTACAGATCTTCCAACTCCTTGTTTAAGTGTTTCTTGAATATATATTATGGATATAAATTTATATATATATATATATATATTATGGATTTAAATTTACACACACGCAAGCACACGCGCACACACACACACACACACACACACACACACACCTCAGCACTTTTTCTGGTAGCAGAAAACTGGAAACAAAGTAGAAACCCATTGATTGAGGAACAGCTAAACAAAATGTGGTATTAAAGATAAAATGGAATTAATACTGTGCTGTAAGAAACGATGAACATATTGAATACAAAGAAGCATGGAAAGACAAGTATGAATTAATGCAATGTGAAGTAAGCAGGACCAGGAAAACAGAATGCATAATGACTACAACAATATAAATGAACAACAACAAAAAAGAATCACCAAATAATGTTACAAAATTATAAAATTATAATTTATAAATTTTATAATTATAAATTATATATTTTATATATATAATTATATATTATCTAATTATAATTATAAAATTTATAAAACAACAACAAAAAAAGCTTAGTTCCAGAGATAATATCTGCCCTTACTAGTATACTAAGATGGGCATTTCCAAGGAATAAAACACTACATATACTGTTAGATTTCTTCTTAGTTTCTTCATAAATTTTCCTGATCTTTTCCTTTTCCTTTTGGTATTATTTTGAAAATTATTTGATACAAGACATAACTCTCTGGGAGTGGGTAGGAGAAGAATAGAGGAGGGAAATATAGGTGATATAAAAACAAAATATATTGGTGCGGCTAGGTGGCGCAGTGAGTAGAGTGCCAGCCCTGGAGTCAGAAGGACCTGAGTTCAGATCCGGCCTCAGACACTTAACACACGCAAAAAACCCCAAAACACGCAAAAAAAACCCCAAAAACCTAGCTGTGTGACCTTGGGCAAGTTACTTAACCCCAATTGCCCTCGAAAAAGCAATACATATATATATATATATATACACACACATATATATTATTATAATTATTCACGTAATATGTTATGCATTATACAAAACTTATAAAAAATAAATTGAAATCTGTTAAAAATTTATTTTTAAAAGCTAATACTATTCCTTAAAAATTATTAATAATACTTTACTTCTATCAACTTTATTTCCACATATACTCCTCTCTTTCCCCTACCTCAGTGAGCCATTCCTTATAAGAACAATTAGAAAGAAAAAGTAAAAGAAATAGCAGTCCAATAAAACCAGTTGAATCTCCAGCCAAGTGTGATGATATGTGTAATATTCCATACCCATTGTCCCCCATCTCTATTCATAGAGAAGAGAGGGAAATAATCCAAAAGTTTCTCCTTTGACTACTGAAAATTAGATTACTTAGTATTGAATGAAAATGCCATGCTTAGTACAGAATAAAATTCACTAATAATAGCAAGCATTTATGTAGTGCTTTAAGATTTGCAAAGCACGTGATGAATATCGCTTTTGAGCCTTGCAACAATTCACACAACTTGTAAGAGACTGAGATTGGATTTGAACACAGGCCTTCCTGACTCCAGGTCCACTGTTCTAAACACTCTGTCACTTAGGTGCCTCTTAAATCTTTTAGATACAGGTAGGCTGGCTTGGGTCTTTGGATCTGCATTCCTTAGAAGTACATCAATAGAGTTCAGTCAGTGGACTGGTACATAGGTATCCCCCATGAAATATGAATTCAACTGATCACATAAAGTAGCTCCCTTAGACTGTATACGTTTTTTTAATAAAAAGTTCTAGTTCTATCAAAGACAAAGGTTTTCAGTCTTTTAAGTTGACTTTGAATATTTTTTCTCCTTCAGATCAGGATATATTTCTTATCATCTCACCTATATGCTCAAATGTCAATTACAATTCTAGTTTGTGGTCAGATTTCAGAAATTTAGTATGCAATTCTTTGAATTATTTTCTATTGACCATTGTGGTTTCTGGAGAAAACCTACAAACCTCTAAGATTTCCTACTCCTGTCCGGCCTCATTTTCCTATGAATAGGGCTTGTACATCAAGAATGTATTTCTTTGTACTTTATGGCAGTTAACTGCTTTAAGAAAGGGAATTTTCTGGTCTTTTTGCTTGTTTTGGTTTCTTAATGAACACTGGGTAAAAGCAGATTCTCTCTTATTTAGGTTAAGTCTGAACTCATTTTCATTGGTACTCAAGTTCATAAATTTGATATTGGGCCACTCAGGAATAAGGAAGAAATATATTCCACTCCCAGGGTTAGCTACACAGCTACCAAAGTCACTAAGGGACATCTGCTTTCTAATCCTTCAGTCTCCTTACTCTGCACTCACTGGTTGTTCCTACTCACAGGTGGTGCTGCAGAACAAGCTGGGACAATTGAAGCTGGAGATGAAATTCTTGCCATTAGTGGAAAATCACTGACAGGGCTCATGCACTATGACGCCTGGAACATTATTAAGTCTGTCCCAGAAGGGCCTGTCCAGTTACTAATTAGGAAGCACAGAACAGCAGTATAAAGCACACTGTGGCTTGTTGCATTAGCCACAAAGGACTCTCTCCAATTCTCCCTTCTCTCTTATTTTGCATTAAAGTGACTTGTGACCATAGAGTGCAATCGTTAAAAAGCCATGAGTGACACTGCCATGGACCAGCGAAGCTTGCACAGATGGTCCACTGAGAAGAGTGCTACAGGACCTTGTTAGAATTTGCAAGGGTATAAAACCCTAACAATCTGGGATATTGAGAAGGCAATGAAATTGAACTTTGGTACCCTATCACACGAAGAATTCTTCACTGGGAAAAATCACTTTCAGTTGTGTGGTTGTACTTGGACTGGAAACAGAGTTTTCAGGTTTAGATATAGCAAATCTTGTTGGCTGTACTGACAAGATTTTAGACTGTGTCCATATCATTTAGTAATTTTCTGTCACCTTGAATAGAATACACTAGTCTCCAATTCTGACAGAGAAATAGACAGAATTTAAACACATCTTTCAAGTCAAAATGAAAAGGACTATGGTGTATCATGTTGTGGATAAATTAACAGGATGCTTTGGGAACATGGAAAGCTGCCATATTTGTAAATATCATCTGAAGAGAAAGGTTAAAAATAGGGACCTAACCATGTAGTTGACCTCAGGAATTGTCTAAAACTGAAAAAAAAAAAAGAGGAAGTTGCTCAATGGGGCAGTGTTATGTTAGTAGATGTGTCCTCCCTGGAGGGCTGAGGGCAGTGAAATGATAGTCCTTTCTGAAGAAATGGTATTTCCCAGGATAGCTGTTAAGTCTTCATTGGCTTTGTAAAATACACATTCTTTTAATCTCACTCTTATAAAGGAATATGAGCTCAAAAATCAACATATGGATTGGGTTCCCTTTTACTGAATTGTTTGATCATTAAAATAAACTAGCAGGAAATGTCACTTTCAATTTTAGGTCCTTTTAAAATTGCTTTTAATTTTTAATAGTCAAATATATCTTGCTGTCCACAGATTAATCCATAATTCAAGTCCATCTGGGCACTCTAAATTATTTTAAGGAAAAAGAAAAGAAAAAATATAGTATTTTTTTTTCATTTTGATGTTGTAGGAAATTAATATTTCAAAGTACCAGATCCCTTCTCATGCTATGGATAATGTTCTTGTTGCCCTTTGTATCATCATATTTTTTTCAAATATCTTTTTTGTCAAAGGTTCAGTTCCTGCTGAATTCTGTTGTGACCCTACTGGTGCTTTGGAAGTCCCCTCCTTGTGGTTCATCCTCTTAAACCTATGACAGCCAAAAGGAAATCCTTGCCCTTTTAAGTGCCCATTTCTTCCATCAAAATTGGTTGTGGAATGTATTTAATTTATCTTCTTTGTACAAGAACCCTTTCTTGATAATTTTGAAATCCTTATCTGCTTCTTTATCTTTGAAATATTTATATGCTTCTAACTCCCAAATATAAGGAGTTAGGAGTCTCATAAAAGATCCTTTCCCATTTAGTCATCATCACCACCACCACCACCATTACAAAAAAAAAAAAAAATTGGTCCTCTTTCAAGTTTTCAAACCCCTCTGCCCATCTCATTCAAAGAACACAACAGGAGGCAAGGGGGTAATGAAAACAAATATAATGAAAAAATACAGACAGTGCCAATCATTCCTTGCAGATAAAGAGCTAACCACCATGTGGTTAAAGGAGAAATGAATGTGGTGGATGCATATTTGCTGGGAGGCTGATGTTCTCAGATAAAATAGAGTTGATTAAATTTACTAAATCCCACTGCTTATTGATTAATGTGAATGCTTAAGTCTGTTGACTTAGAGAAAGGAATTTAGAAACCCTTATGTTCCAGAGAACCATGTTGAGTCTCCTATATACAAGGTTGATATGCTGATTTTCTGTGCGTTTTCCAGGCATTTCTGAACATCTATGTTCAAGTTTAGGAGAAACTTTGTTTCTTCCCAAGCTTTGACTTCTCATCCAGGAAGAAAGGATAGCTTCCAGAGTGGTGGTGGGATCAGATTTTCGGTGAAATCAAGTGATTATTTAAATACCACATAGCATGGAGAGAATCAGTATGAGCCCAGAATAGAGTTTTTCCCTTTATACTCATTGGAGTCAATGGGTATCACTATCCTTCAAGTGAATGACCATTGAAATAAGTAGACAACAATTCCTTGCTCCCTCTTGTACTCACTGGCTGAATGCAGAGCCAGTTTTGCAAACTTAAAATGTGAGATATTTAAAAAATATATTTTTGAAAGACATGGTGGTAGTTGAGTCTTACACAATAATGAATGTGGGCTTACATAGCAGCTTGGAATGATAGAATTTGGCACATGGTCTTTTCTGAGACACTCAAATACTTAAACTTTGGAAGTACAAGAAAAAAGTTTCTTTACTAGGTAGATTTCTGTCCTTTGACAGCCTAGGGATTGACATTAGCATGGCATTGGAAAGAGCCCCTGGCTTAGCTCTCTCTTGGGCTCTGAGGGAAATGTATGACTGTTTTGGACTTGGAAATAGAAAGAAAACTCTTTGTCTTATGTATTCAAGGTGCTTGTATTCAAGGTGACATGTATTTCAGATAAGCCCTCTATGTCCCACCCTTCTTTAAATGAACACTAATGATGTTGTCCCACTAAAACTGTTAGTTTTTGTGTTTTTCCAAAAGTTGGTCATTCATAGGGAGCCTATAGCAGATAATATGTGTTAGGGCATGTAAAACGCGACAGTGAAAATATTTTGCAAAGTATTGAAGTAGAGGTGGATGGGTAGGTACAAATGGAACCCAATCTATTTCAATTTTATGTGTCTGGCTAAATTTATACCATACATGTTGTATGATGTTGTACATTTATACTTTATTTATATAAAATGCCTTGTATATTATATTATTAAAATGTGAGTGCAATGATAGTAAATAGAATGTACATTTTTTTAAAGACTTGCTTTTTCTCTAGGTTATGTAAATCTGCATCTCTGTAAACATGGGTTTTTAAAGTAATTTTCAAAAAATAAACACTCTACTTAGACTTATGTCTTTCAGCAGTTTCTGTGTCAAATAGAAGTATCCTCTTTCTAGAAAAGTCAACAAGTACTGATTAAGGACAAACCCCTTGCATAGTGTTTCAAAAATGAAACACTAATACATCATTTATTATAAACCCTATTTGATTAACAATCAAGACAAACATGGAGCCAATTTTCAACTAAAATCCCAAGCTTGAATATTTTAAAATACTTTTTATCTTAAACTGATAAGGAGAATTTAAGAAAAAAGGAGACCAAGTTGAATATTCATTGCTTATATTGACTAATATTAGAAATATGAGAAATTACAATGTAATACACATAGAGAATTTCACACAACTCTGTGAAGAAAGAACAAAACTACCATTCTTCCCTTTTTGAAGAGGGGGAAACTGAGCTTCAAAGCAGCAGAAGTGCTTTCTCTAAGCTCACACAGAAAAATCTAACCAATTAATAAACGATTCATTTGCTACATCTCATTCTGAATCCTTGTGATGTGTTAGGTGGCAGGCTAATCTTCCCAAACAATCTCCCCTATTCCTCACTGACTACTTTGTTATCGCAAATTCCATGATCATTAACATGCCATCTTGAATGCTTTTCTGCCTTTAAGAGTCCTTTAGAGGTAATAACTGTCCTAATCATGTATACTCTTTTCTGGGATGATGTGATGACTGAGAACAAGGAAACAGACAAAAGATAGGGAAAAGAGGGATGGGAATATGACATGTGAATCCTTTCTAGTATATGGCCACTTTCAGCCCATTACTCACCCACTATCCCTCAATTCCTTTTCCTTTTTTCCCAAGCCTATATAATCCCCACTATTCTTGTTTCCATTATCTATCAACTTCCAGGAAATTCAAATTATTTTGTGACTCTATTATTTGGTTCAAATTGTTCCTGTCATCAACATAATCCCCATGTTATAATCACTGGGGGCTTAATACTTATGTGATAGCCCCTTTAATAATTTTTTCATACAATTCTTTAGTATCTTCAACTCTGAGGACTTCCTCTTCAACACCAGTCTGGCCACACACTCACACTGCCACATCCTAGATTTTATCAGCTTTCAATCTCAATCATCTCTAAGGTTCATACCTGGGAAATGCTACTCCTTCACCAGATATTGCCATTCTCCCCTCTATTCTCTCACATCAAATCTCCTCTTTCACCTATCCCTGACCTCCTAATCCATCCCTTCTAGGTTTCCCCTGCTTCCACACCAAGGTCTGTCTTAGTGGTTTGCCACTTTCTTGTTTCACTCAACATTCCCAGAATGCCCCTTTATTACATGACTTTTTTTTATTTGTCCCCAACTAGTAAATTCTCACCCCTGGACAACTTCCACAATCGGTTTTCTGTCCTCCCACTCTAGAACTGCCCGTTGTCACAGGAAAATTTCACAAGAAAATTAAGCCAATTTCATCTAATACAAATTCATACAACTCGAGCTGGGACTTTCAAACATTCCACTCTACACTTAGCAACCTATCTAAATAATCATAGAAACCTGAGGACTAGGAAGGGATTTTATGGGCCTTCTAGTCCAACTCACACAGGAAGAGATTTTCCATTATAACATACCCAGAAGGTGGCCACCTAACCTCAGCCTTAAGAACTCTAGGGAGGGGAAACCCACCACGTCCAAGAGCTCCTCTTCTACCTTGGACAGATCCATTTCTGCCTTGGACAGCTCACGTTCTACCTTGGACAGCTCCCCTTGCTAGGAAGGATTCTTTTCTCACCTTGAACCTAAACTGACCTCTTTGCCTCTTCCTCCTATTGCTTTATAGTTCTACCCTCTGGGGGTCAACCAGACTGAATCCAATTCTGCCAGGTACTTGGCAGGGAAAGGGAAGGAAAGAAGCATGCATACAGTTAGTTTAACACATGTCTGACACTCTGTTAATTACCTTTTCTTAAACAAAGATCTCATTTCTCTTCATAACAACTCTAAGATGTCTTAATAATTCTCCAGTTTTATAGTTTGGAAAACAGAGGCAAGCAAAGATAAAAGTTAAGATGTTAAGGTTAACAGAGGTTGTGTAGAGTCACACAGCTAGTAAGTGCCTGATGTTGAACTTGAATACAGGTTTTCTGTCTCGAGACCCAGTGCTCTAACCACTAAACCACCAGCTGCCTCACAGCTATTGTGTCATTCCAGCCCCTTTCCTTTTCCCAGGTAAATGTAATCCCTCTCTCTTCCAGTCTCAACTCTGAGAAAAACATGTCAAAAGTCCTCCTGATGCTTCTACTTCATTACTGTTCTCCCCTGATCATTCTGGCTTCTGCTTCTACCACTCTACTGAAACTGCCTTTTCTATGACCAAACAACACATTCAATGATTCTCCATCCCTTCTTCCAAATAACAGAATTTTTAAAACCAGCTTTTGACACCACTGACCACCCTTTCATTCTTCCCTCTTTCTTTCCTCTGCCTTAGTCAGTATCCCCTTTTTGTTCTCCCCCTACCTCTCTCACTGGTCCTGCTCTGATTCTCCATCTCTAACTGGTCTGGTGTATATTTCCCCAAAGTCTAATCTTGAGGCTCCTCTCCATTCAACTCAATTCAAAGAAAATCTTTATTAACCACCATTTTAGTAGGTGCTAGGGATGCCATAAAAAAACAGTCCCTGCCCTCATCCCAAGGATGTAGCTACCACTTTTGTGTACTTCTGTAATCTATGGCTTCAATTATGACCTTTGTTCTGAGAATCTCTAACTAGTCTGGTGCATATTTTCCAAGAATCTAATCTTGGCTCTCATCTCCATTCAACTCAATTCAAAGAAAATACTTATTAACCACTATTATCCACTATATATTTTAGTAGGTGCAGGGGATGCCATAAAAATATTTTTTTTAGCTTTTTTTTTTTTTTGGAGGGCAATTGGGGTTAAGTAACTTGCCCAAGGTCACACAGCTAGGTTTTTCTTTGTGTGTGCATTAAGTGTCTGAGGTCGGATCCGAACTCGGGTCCTTCTGACTCCAGGGCCGACACTCTACTCACTCCGCTACCTAGCCACCCCAAAAATATTTTTTTAAATCCCTGTCCTCACTGAAAGATTTCCGTACCACTTCTGTGCAACTCTATATTCTATATCTACAGTTCTGACCTCTGTTCTGAACATCACAGATATTTTCATTAGCACCTAAAACTCAATACATCCAAAACTGAGCTTTCTGTCTTTTCCCTTAAAATTATTGTTCTCCATGAATGTAGAACATGAGAAGACTAATATGAACTAATGTGGAATGGAGTAATCAAAAGGAGGGAAACAACCTTTATAGCAAGTATAATATAAAAATAAAAAGCCATGCTTCCAGTCACCACATGCCCTCCAGCCCAGCTCAGGCTTCCTCTTGCCCTACTCCTACTTGCTAACTCAGCAAGTTCAACGGGCATGGAAGATCTTCAAATCCCATAACCATTACACCTTCATATGTCAGTCCTTCAAAGACATGATCAACTTGAGCCTTTTTTTTTTCAGGGCAAACATATCTCCTTACTTCAACTGATTCTGAGGTGTCATGAACTCAAGGCCCATCCCCATCCTGCTAGGTCTCCAGCTACTTATGTAGTGAGTTACACTGGGTCCCAAATCAGGACAAACATGGCAGTGTCCTTGACTTGATCCCCATCAGGATTCAGACCTCTCAGTTTCTCTGGTTCCTGAAAGCAGGGTCTCCCCAGTTAATCACAGTACCAACCCTTCCTTACTCTAAATGAAAAATGACATGCCCAGCTTCCTCTCTTGTGGTATAGGCTGTGGCTGTGGACAAGCTATGCTAACTGACTGTGAGCAAGGCTCTGTCTGACAAGGACACAGCTCTGTGGCACCTGTTAGGAAGCATGCCTGGGCTTGCCAAAATCTGAGAGCAGCTCCTTGCTGCCTTCCATGAAGTCACCCAGATTTGTGTTACTGGCTTGGGGCATTTTTGTATAGACAGGTTCTGCTGTTTCTGGGAAGGTAGACATATACATATACAGACACACACAAGCTTTAAATGAAAGAGGGTATTGGGGAAGAAACACCAAAAAGGCAACAAGCTGTGACCTGACCTATCCACAAAAAAAGCAAAGGACTTATTCCCTAATCACATCCCTTCTGGAGCCCTCAGTTTCCTCATCTGTCACAGAAGGGAGAAGAGCCAGATGTGTGGAATACAAGACCCTTACCCAAATAAAAAAAAGCAGAGGTTTCTCAAGGCAAAAACAGAAGCTCTTTATTTGCCCAGTCAAGTCCCTTTGGGCATCACCTACCCCAGAGCAAGCTGGAATGGGGAGGCACTGCACAGAGATCAAGCAGACAGTTATACACCCCTATACAAACAATTCTAAGAAAACCCACAAAAACCCTCCCCAGTATTTGGACTTCCATTCCCATTGGTGGGATATATGGCCTCACATTCTAAGTACCCAATGAAAACACATATTTCAGCTATTTTTCTTATTGAGCAAAGGCAGGTGGTTAAAAGAACATCTAGGAGGGAAAAGGGAGGGGATACCACCTGATTTCCCTGAAATCAGGTGATTTACAGGAAAATGAAACTCAGGCCTAGAGAGGGTTAGGACCTAGCTCAATTCTGGTGACTGTTGCTCCCATTTTATTAGAATACTTTCACCCATTTCACTCAATCCCTACTCTTTCATTTGGCACCTGAAAGTTTCTCACACCATTATTGGCAAGCCTCTTCTGCTGTTCCTGTCTGAAGGACCTAGACAGCTCTTCATTGGGAGGATTCCAGGAAATGAAGCAGCCTTTAGAACTAACTTTGCTTTGCAGGTTGGAGGGAGGATCAGGCTTGATGTTCTGCCTTGGCAGATACACCAGGTCCACTCCAGATACATTGCCATGGAACTTGATGGTGAACTCATCAGATATTGTCAGCACTCTGTCTGGTGGGAGCTCTAGGGTACAGGTACCCATCTGGAGAATGCAGCTGTAGTTTTCATGCTGTTCCAAGGTGTTGGTGAAGAGGAGCTGATGGATACTGAAGGCTCTCTTCCTGGAAATACCCACAGAACTTCACAACCAACCTTTTTAACTGCAAGACACTGAGATATTTTACAAAAGAATTCACATAATTTCTGAAAGACTTTCCTTTTGCTCATGCACTAGCATAAATTATTCTACTATGAATATTAGCTAATTAGGACAAAGCTGAAGCTAAATAACAACTAATATCCCCACAAACTCGAGGGTCTTTATGAAAGAATTTCTATGCTAAATCTTTAGCTTAATAGCATTAATCCATTATTAACTTTAGATGTTCCAAACTCAACTATTTAATAGATTAACTATTACATTGTGATCATTAAAGCTTGTCCCCAAGAATGGGGACAAAATTATAATAAAGGAACCATAATTCCCTAATTTCAAGGAGTTAATTCCAGGCAGAATGCATATAAATCTTCAGTCTGCATTGAGCCAAACTTGAAGTCTACTAGGTGTTTGAGGATAAATCGAGTCAGGAGAATTCTACCTCATCTCATTCAGAATAGTCATCCTCCCAACCACCTTGCACCTCATCCCTGTGTCTTCTGGAGCCATGGGTTGGTGGCTCTGGTGGTTAGGATAGCTTTTCTTAATATTCATACCTGCAGCTGGACTCAGAGGAATGGCCAATTAATAGTCCCATCAAAAACTTAAATAACAATTTCCAATAATCTACCTAAAACCTGAGTATAATCTTGTGTTGGCTGAGGAGAAGCTTTCAAGTGAGTCTCAAACAACCTGTTTCCATCTTTATATTTATTCTTATTCATGAAGGAAGCAAATCTTGCTCTAACAGGTTTGTATTTACTTTCCAAGATTTCTCTTATCCTTTTATGATGATGCTCAATCTGAACTCACACTAAAACCTCTTTTCCTTTAACCAGGATTATCTTCTCATTTAATCTATTGCTTCCTTATCATTTGGAAATGTCCAATGATATGACTCTATTTCACACAAATACACCTTCACTACGGTAACTTTTAATCCTAAATTCCAATTCATGGAACAATGTTTCAACCTTACATTTGCATCCTTAGCCAACTTACTACTTGCCATCTGTCTTCCTGAAATACTTCCTCACACTTAAGGGGCCTGAATAACTAGGGACAGGAGGAGTCTGTACGACCCTCCTCTTTCTTTCGAGTCTTCTTATCTTCTCTAGTCTACTCACACAGCTCTTTTTTATACTGGACTTTCAGAGTAAATAAAACAGACATTAATATGTAATCTTACAACTGATGAAACATGTATCTAACTATTCTCATAGCACTCAGGAAGAAGACCCTTAAGACAGCAACACTCCATACATTGTCCTTAACCTCATCTTTCATCAAGTCTTTTGCCCTCACGGGGATAGATTTCCCCTTCTTAGATTTTAACTGACTGGTGGGGCCAGTTCCCTTCAGGTTCTCCCTTGCTGTGAGCAGCTTTTAGTTCTAAGGCCTCATTTAACTCTTGGAGCAGCTCATGGCGGTGGCCACCTTGGATATGGAGGGTGTAATATTCTCCATTCATGAGCTTCTTCTCATTTATCACAGAGATAAGAAGTAGAGACCTGTTTGGGCAAAGAATTCCCATGCAGCATGGTCCCAAAACCATTTGACCTTAATACCAATTTAATCGTATTACAATAGATCATAAAAAGTTACTAGGATTTACAATTCCTTTTTAACATCTTTCCTCAACATATTTCAAATCTGTCTGGGTATGAAGCCCGTTACATTCATTTTTAATCTTATATACATAGACTTGCCACTTCTCAGCAAGGCACACTTGCTCTCTAGGGGTTTCATAACTAAAACACCTTCTTAGGGCTGATAACCTTGCCCACACATATTTCTACAGGCACCCAATCCCCTTTTCATACTCATTTCTCCTACATGTGAACAATTTTAATTTTTACAAAACTTACAAGGGGGTTCACAGGGTCCTATCTCCACATAATGTCCCACCTAATTACCAATAGATACTTTTCACAAACATACTTTTATAAAAACTTGATTTACGCATTTCATAAATGATAACAAAACAATCTCAATTGAAATCTCCTTTTTTAACCTCTCCCTGGGTACTTGTTATGGGAATGGGAATTTAAGATCTTCCCTGCCCCTAGGTCCTTTGACAGGCTTAAGTGTACCTGGAGTCTGTAGGGGAAGGCTTGATTTTTCAGGAATGCTTTTTGATTGGGCAGTGTGTCAAGAGGGTTGTTACATTCTCTGAGCGAGGAGGAGGCTATATAAACACTGATGTGAAGCTTTGTTTTGGGGCTCCTTTTGAGAAGTGTTGTGAGAAGATTGTCCAGATGAGACTCTGGGCAGCTGTTGAGCCCCTGGCTTTGAAAACCCAGATGTTGGTGCTTCCCTCTCTGGTAACTGTGACTAGGTATGGATGTAATGATCAGACAGTTGGAGGCCTGTCTGCTGAAATGTTTCTCTGTCTTCTTGTAACTTCTGTTTGTAACCTGTCTGTATACTCTGAAGTTCAGGGTGTCTGACCTTTTCCCCTGAACTAGGTAAATGATATGTTTGATTGATTAAAGCAAGATTGTTAACACGCCCCCCCCAAAAAAGAAATCTCCTTTTTAAAACAAAGAGAAACTTGAAAATTCATAATTTCTCAGATTACAATACACATGGTCAGAATGCTGTATTCATCATTTTCTTGTTCCTTTGGTAATATAATCCTTAATCTAGCAGCATTTCCAGTATTAGCAGCATCTATAATATAAGAGAAACTGCTTCTCCCATAACACAGGTAATATAACTATTTATGAAATTACACAATATTATAAGTACATATCCAATCCCTAAATTTAAACTTTAAAACCCCAAAATCAAATAGCTGCCAATTTGATAACCTTAATTTAATTATTTCCAAATTGCTTTTTACATTGAAAAATCATTCATTTCATAACCATCATATGCAAAAGAGAATTTCCCATAAAATTACCAACATAATGCTTTTAGCCTCCCAGTTCTCACCCAGACACACACCTGCTTTAATAAATACTGTCTGTGTGAACCCTGTGCAAGCCAAAGCCAAAAACACTTTTACACATATAAATTCTAAACAAATTCCTAGAATGTGGATTCTACCACAGTCTTTACAAAATCATAGCAGAAGAGGGGGAGGGGGGGAGTGTCATAAAATGAATCCATTCCCTAATACCAAATAACAATATAGAATGCTTTTTAATCATATTACCCTATACCTCCAATTTTTTTTTCATGTTTCACAACTTTAATAGAATATCCTAACTATTCTGTACAAACTGAAAACACCATCTATTATTAAGTTACAAATGTGTATTGTTTAAGGTAAGGCTGGAGCACTCTACACGCCTGGTCACAGTGTGGATAAAGCTGCTAGTTAATGGTGGCTGGAGATTGGCATCAGGTATTAACTGGAAAGGTGCGTCCAAAATCCTACACACCAACAGAAAGGATGAACCCAGCCACCCCAGAGCACTGAGAAGGAGCCGGAGCCAGGGAGCAGGAGGAGGCCGAGAGCCCACCGGCCTCCACTCCAGGAAGGAAACACAGGCCCCTCTTCCCTGGACAGAGGCGCCAGATCTTCCATCACACAAACATGGTCTCAGAGATGAGCGCGATCCCAAGTTCAGAGTACATATAAACACAAGGAAATAAATAGGAAGCCGACCTGCCCAAGCCCCCTGTGCTCTCCCAGGTCCAGCCAGCATGGCTTTGCTCTACTTGGCAGCTCTGAGATAACTGGGATAAAGAGGCCGTTAATGCAGGCGCGGGTGGAGGGGAGGGTATGTTGGTGCGAACACGTGTGTGGTGTGGTGTGTGTCCTACCTGGCACCCGTGGGTGTGCCTGCCCAGCTCACAGGTGGACAATGGTGGGCAGAGAGGGCACTTTACTGAAACCTCCTATTTGTGAAATGCATCAAAGTTACACTGTACAAATTAGGCAAAAAGAAAAAAAGTGTAAGTGAAAACCACGCACTTGAAAACAAGTTAACGGTAAGCTTTAGTGAGCCTGCTGCGGCCAGCTACGTCCGCCCCGAGCCACAGGCCAGGGATCCCAAAGCGTTTGTCTGTCTGAGGTGGCCCAGCCTCTCCCAAAGGGGCGCGTGTCCGCAAGCGTCACTGCTGCTTGCACTCCGCAGGCTGGCTGCATTCTCTCTTGGGATCATTCTCTGCCTCCTCGTCTTCCTCTCCCTCTTCTTCACCCTCCAATTCCTCTTCTTCCCCTTCCTCGCCTTCTTCAAAATTGTCATCATCTTCTATGGCTTCCCCAGTAAAATAAAGGACTGCACGTGGAACTATCCTTTCACGGAAGAAGTGCCCAATTTCAAAATCTGAGGCCAATGTAAATTCTGAATCTTCATCCAGTGACTCTCCATCCCCAGATATTTTGATGGGGCTAAAGAAGTTAATGAAGGAATCATTGGGGACTTGCTTCGTGACCGTCCTCACAGTGCCTCGGCCCTTGTGTTTCTGCTTTTTCTTGATTGTCTTCACCGTCACATTCTTGCCCTTCTTCCACTCAATGGTGCACCCTTCACAGTCGACTATTTCAGGCCCTTCGAAGGAAAAGGGGTCGCTCGTATCTGGCTCTGACTTCATCTTATATGTCTTTGTCAGGACAGAGTTGGTGAAGTAGTCGTTGGGCTCAAAGTGGAACTCTAAGGAGAAAGACATGGGCTGCCCAGGATCTGAAAACTTTACTTTAATATCCTGCAAGTGTTTCAAAATCGGTTCATCATATTCCTGGACTAGCTCACTCAGCATATCCACATTTCTGAAGATCGTAAACCAGAATTCTGGGATCCCTTTGGGGTTCGGCTCATCCCCAGATGCTTCGTTCTCAGCGATCACGACTTTGCTCTTCAGGTCTCCAGCCAGCTTCTCCTCCTCCTCATTCTCACTGGACCACTCTGATTCCGCATCTGTAGGCTCAACATCACCAGTGACAAAATCTCGTCTCTTGTCAAAGAGAGGCTGGTAGAGAGCAGCATACTTCCGTTCCAGATCATTCACTTCCTCGTAGAACTTGGCCTCGATGTGTGCACACTTCACCTGGAGCTGTTTCAAAGCATCAATGCGCCTTTTGACCACCTTGGGTAACGTTTCGATGTAGCTTGAAGGTGTGTGGGACACATTCTCAAGTCGCTCCTGGAGAGCCGCCAGCACCTGGGGGTTCTGCATCACCTGGTCCGTGAGTTTTTCTTTGTCAGTTTTAGCAGTTTCAAAGGAATCTGAAGGAACATCTTCTGAATTACTGTTATCTGCCATCTGAAGGATCTTATCCACCTCGGGCTCCGGCTGCGGCGGTGGCTCCGGAGGCCTCGGCTCTCCCTCCTTAATGCTCCCTCTCTCAGGCTGCTGCGCTGCCGTGGCCCTATACCTCCAAATTTTTAATACTCTTGGTCCTTTAAAGGGAAATATTATTCACAAACATATTTTCATTTTTATATTTTCCTAAAGAAATTTATAGAAAATTTGCTTTTCCCTTATTAGGTCAATCTAAAATTACATATATTGGACCAAATCCTAACTACTTTCTTTAATTTTAATAATATTTACAAATCCCAATAATCCATTTCTTTTGCCATAATCAGAGCCCATCTTAATTTGTCTTTCCACTTAAGACAAAAAATTTCCTCCAACCCTCTCAACATGCTTAAACCATCTGATACTAACTCAAGGGCACACTCCCTAGATCACCCCTTATTTATTCCCAAACAGAAATTTTTCCTAACTTTCATATTTTCACTCAAACCATTATTTCTTTCCCAGTCTTACAAAACCCATTACTCAGACTCAGTATCCAGCACTCACCTATCACTGCAGGAGCCCAGGGAGCTCAAAATCAGACGGTCCCCTGCCGGGCTCTCCCTTCTGGCGGCTGGCCTCCGTCCTGGGCATCTCTTCTCCCTTGCCAGCTGCTCCGGCTTCCCTGCTGGGAACCGGGGGCTCTTCCCCAGCCCTGCCCACGGGCTGCGGGTCTACTAAGCGAATGAATGCACTGAGTCATATCCCCCCATCACAGTCTGCAGCGAGAAGACCATTGAGTCTGGGCTCTTCAGGACCGGTTCCGAGTTGGCTGAGACCCTGGAAGAAAGGCGGCTCTTTGCAGAAAGAGAAAATGCCTTTGCTCCTTCTCAGCTGCAGCCGTTTTCAGGGAAACCTGAATTGGGCAGGTGCCTGTGTGTGTGTGTGTGTGTGTGTGTGTGTGTGTGTGCTTGGTAACCCAGCGCTACCGAGTGTGAATGTGTGTGGGTATGTGTGTGTGTGTGTGTGTATACTTGGTGACCCAGTACTAGAGAGTGTAAGAGTGTGTGTTTTTGTGTTTGTGTACAGTTGGTGACGCAGCACTAGTGTGAGGGTGTGTGGGGGGGTGTGGCCGCGTGTACAAGCAGACTTGGTGGCCCCTCGCAAGTTGACACTGGCTTGGGCTGGGGATGGGCGGGACCCAACTTTGGGGGTCACAATATCGGGTCCAGAGGTTTTTTAAAGCTCTTTCTAAGCCTCTGAGGCCCCACAGCTCGGAGCTCCTCCCCTCCCCCACCAGACCTGCTTTCTAATCACCTGAGACTCCACTTCCCCTTCATTTACTTCAAAACACTTCCTGCAAAATGCACGTGAAAACTCCCAGGTGCTCTGAGTCAACTGTGGTTAACAAACTTTACAAAAAACCAGGGGTTCCACACATCCCCTTTCCCCCCTGCCCTCTCTTCCTCTGCTTCCTGCTCTTCCACTTCCGCTTCCTCTGCTTCCCTTCCTCTCCCCTCCCCCTGCCTCTCCCCCATTTCCCTCCCCCCTCTGGTTCCCTCCCTCCCTCCCCTTTCCTGCTTCCCTAGATCATCCAGATTCCTCTTCTGATCCTTGTTACCTCAGTGACCTTGGGGAAGTCACTTTACTGCCCTGGGCCTGTTTCCTCATCTGTAAAGTTAAGTTACAGTATATCCTCACTCAGGGAGTTACATGAATTCCCTCCTTGGAGCCTCAGCTATCCCCTGTTTAGAGATGAGAAAACAGATCTACAGAGGGCACAGGGATCACAGAATAATCGAGTCTAGACTGAAAGGCCTCAGAAGCGCCACCCGATGCGCTTCCCTCTCCCCTCCCATCCTTTCCCCCTTCCTCTGACTCTGAGCCCCTTCTTCAGGGGCTGCTCAGACCCGGGCAGCTGGCTGGGGCTGTGTACGAGGCCTTGGCTCCAGAGTCAGGACAGCCTAGGTGCTAGTCTGGGCTCAGACACTAGATGTGGGCACCTGGGCAAGTCACTTAACTCTGCCTCCAAAAGAAAGGCTCAGGCTCCTTCCCCAGCCTCCTTCTTCTGACTGTTCCTCTGATTCTTTCAGAATATGGTGTTATAGCAGCTGAGGAAGGGCAGAAATGGGGTAATGATCAGTTTCCCAAAGAGGTCACAGATTGGAGGTGGAAGGCGCTGCTGTAGGGGGAGATTCTCTAGTCCGATTTTTCCACTTCACCCATGAGGAAGCTGAGACACAAAGACTAAGTCATCTAAGGTCACAGTGGCAGAGCAAGGATTAGAATGTAGACCATCTGACTTCAGATCCAGCCCTCTTTCCATGTCTTGACACCTAGTTACACTCTCCTAGCTTCCTTGGCTTCTTTCAAGTCTCAGTTAAAATCCTGCCTCCTATAGGAAGCTTTTCTCAGCCCCCTTAATTCTGATTTCCTTCAGTTTGTGTTTTTATACACATGTTTGTACATAGTTGTCCACAGGTTGTCTCTTCCATTAGACTCTGAGATGCTAGAGAGCAGAAACCAACTTTTGCCTTTCTTTGTATCCCAGTACAGCACAGTGTTGGGAACATAATAGAGGCTTAATAATCCTTATTGGGGACTGCTTTTCTGAGTAAAAATAACCATACCAGGATTCTTTAACTCCCTTCTTCACAAAGATGAAATAAACCTTTCTCTCAAACTGTATCACCTTTGGTTCTCCCCATGGCCTCCCAATTTATAGCTAAATTTTTCTGATGCCCATCTTTCAGGCTTTTCCTCTGCTCTTCACTAATATCCAGTAAAATTCCTTTGTCCATATAGTGATTTACATATATTCACTCATTTGAACCTCATAACAATCCTAGAAGATAGATGCTGTTATTATTCCATTCTAGAAATGAGGAAATTGAATCTGACAGAGGTAAGTGACTTGCCTGGGATGGCAGAACTAGTAAATTCTGAACACAGGTTCTCCTGACTTTTATGTTCAATGCACTAACCATTATACCACCTAACTGCCTCTAATAAAACATTTTCTAATAATCTAATAAAACTCCTTTTCTTCTCTTCACCTCTTCTGATCTTTTATTTTCTATTTTCTCTTCCTACAAACAATTCAGTGAGGTCCCTGCTCTGCCTTCCTCCAACTCCCTTCTCCATGTCCTTTCATGGGGAAAGATCCATTTTGAAGATAGGAAATGTCCCCCTTTTCTCTTTGTATCCCAAGCACCTGGTACTTGGATGTCTATGATAAACAAGCCAGTTGCTTGACTCACTGACTCTTTCTTGATCAACATCAGCTGACCAATACCATATACTCTGAATATCAGTTATGCATTACCATGCATAAGTAATACAACAGGATTGTACTTGAAAGTATTTCCAGATGTTCCCCATATCTTCCATATCTGCCTGTTTGGATCAAACTTGACAAGCACTTGGACTGTACTGATGAAAGGTGGACTTTTTAAAATTACTGTTTACATTGTAAGAGTTAAACAGGGGCACAACAGAGTGCCAGGCAGGCCTCAGACATTTATTGGCTGTGTGACCCTGGGCAAAGGTTAGCCCTATTTGTCTCAGTTTCCTCATCTGTAAAATGAGTTGGAGAAGGAAATATTTGCCAAGAAAGCCCCAAATGGGGTCACAAAGAGTTGGACACGACTAAAACGACTGAACAACAAAATTTGTAGTATAGAGAAATAATCATCTATTAGACATTTTTGAAATATGATGAATATGATGTAGATATAAACTTTTTAAAAATTTAATTTAATTAATCTATTTTTTTGGAGGGGGAAAGGCAATTGGGGTTAAGTGACTTGTACAAGGTCACACAGCTAGTAAATATTAAGTGTCTGTGGCCAAATTGAACTCAGGTCCTCCTAACTCTAGGGCGGGTGCTGTGTTCACTGCACCACCTAACTGCCCCCTAGATATAAACTTTTTGAGGCCAATGCAATGTAAAAACTGTGATAAATCTGAACTCACTGTGTGAGTTCAGACAAACTATACCCCTGAAGTTTTGGAGAGAAATGTTTCTGTTTTTCATATAAACATGTATATGTATGTATGTGTATATATATATGTGTGTGTGTGTGTGTGTGTGTGTGTGTGTGTGTGTGTGTGTATTTATGTATCAAAGTGCGTGTATATATATATATGTTAAACACATATGAAGTAAATATCCCTTTATAAAAGGTAATTGAAGTGGCTAAATGGAACTGGGGGTTAGTTACTGGCACCTAAGGAGCAGCAAAGAGAGGAACAAAACTAATCAGGGTCAAACACAGCATTAAAAAAGACCCTAACGTTTGTTTGGGGTCAGAGCCAAGATGGCAGAGCCAAGATGGCGGAGTAGAAACAGCTCATCCAAGCCACTCTGCCCCCAGATTCCCCTCAAACTATGTAAAAGGGGACTCTGAACAACTTCTGGAGCCCCAGCACCCATTGAACAACACAGAGAAGCTAACCTCCCGCTGAGGATGGCCCAGCAGCCTTGCAGGAAGGACCAGTGCAGCTCTCTGGGAGCCAGCAGTGCGCAGTGTGCAGAATGCGAGGAGCCAAGCCTAGCCGAGCCCAGGTCCCCGTGAACCGAGGTTTTAGCCCCAGGGCAGCAGGGCCAGCAGCCAGCTGGAGAGACCCCAGAACACCAGCAGCTGTGGAGATTCCAGAATTATCAACATAGACATGCCTAAGACAAAGTGAGAGGTTAGTGACCTATGGACTTTGGGACCAGTATTTGGGGAATGCGTTGGCTCCCTCCCCTGGGGGCTAGAAGCTGCTGAGGAGACACGCCATTTTGCAGTTTTCAAAGGCAGCTCCAGCTCCTGGCCTGCGAACTGTAGGGAGATCCAGAGATCAGTCTTGGGGGGTAATCGCTCTTGCTTTAACCTCCCTGGATCTGGATTGTGATCTAGGGTGGAAGTCGTGGGTGGGTTTACAGCTTGCCAGAAATGGAAGTTGCCCCCCACACGTTCGGGACGAAAATTCCTCTAGCTGGCCTTAAAGCCATAGTGTGGCAACAAGCACAAAAGTCAAGCAATTAAGTGGCAAAATGCCAAGGCAAAGGAAACAGAAAAATGCAACCCTAGACTCCTATTTTGGGGGCATAGAGTGGGAAAAGGACTGTGAGTTCAGAAGTCCTGCTCCAAAAGCCCCAGGGGAAAACATGAGCGGGTTGCAGGCCATAGAGGACCTTAAGAAGGACTTTAAAAATCAAATAAGAGAAGTGGAGGAAAAATTGGAAAGAGAAATGAGAAGGATGCAGGAAAAGTATGAAATGAGGGTCAACAGCCTGACTGAGGAAAACAACACCTTAAAAAATAGACTAACTCAAATGGCAAAGGAGGCCCAAAAGGGCAATGAGGAGAAGAATGCCTTAAAAAGTCGAATTTGCCAGATGGAAAAAGAATCTCAAAAGTTCACTGAGGAGATTCATTCCTTCAGAGTTAGACTGGAGCAAATGGAAGCTAATGACTTTATGAGAAATCAAGATGCTGTTAAGCAGATCCAAACAAATGAAAGATTAGAAGGCAATGTGAAATCTCATGGGAAAAACCACTGACCTGGAAAATAGATCCAGGAGAGACAATTTAAAAATTATTGGACTACCTGAAAGCCATGATCAAAGAAAGAACCTAGAAATCACCCTTCAAGAAATTCTCAAGGAAAATTGCCCTGATGTTTTAGATCCAGAGGGCAAAATAGAGGTTGAAAGAATCCACAGATCACCTCCTGAAAAAGATCCCAAAAAGAAAACTCCCAGGAATATTATAGCCAGGTTCCAGAATCCCCAGATCAAGGAGAAAATACTACAAGCAGCCAGGAAGAAACAATTTCAATATTGTGGAAACACAATCAGAATAGCCCAGGACCTGGCAGCTTCTACACTGAGGGATCGAAGGGCATGGAATATGATATTCCAGAGGGCAAAAGAACTGGGAATGAACCCAAGGGTCACCTACCCAGCAAAACTGAGTATTTTGTTTCAGGGGAAAATATGGTCATTCAGTGGAATAGAGGACTTTCAAGCATTCTTGAGGAAAAAACCAGAATTGAATAGAAAATTTGACATCCAGACACAAGAAGGAAGAGATGCCTGAGAAGGTAATCAGGGAAAAGAAATCAAAAGGAACTTATCAAAGTTGAACTATTTACATTCCTATATGGAAAAGCAATATCTGTGACTGATGATATCTTTCTCACTATGAAAATAATGGAAGAAGGGGTGTGGTCATATGAATACATATGTGAATGTGTGTGTATATGGTTACAGTTATATATGGATAGAGGGCATAGGTTGAATTTGTTGGGAAGGGAGAATACTCAAGGGATGAAATTATGAGGTGAGAGAGGAAAGTGGCAAGAGGAGATGGGGAGAGACAGGGTAGGGTAAACTATCCCATGTAGAAGAAGCAAGGGGAAGTGGTTGCAAAGGAGGGGGAGAATAAGGAAGGCTAAAAAGGCAAAACCACATTCACATTGAATTTGGTTCAGGGAGAAAATGACATACATACTAAATGGGATATCTCAACCTGCAGCAGGATAGGGGGAAGGGGGATGAGAGGAGGGATGATGGATGGGAGGGCATCCTTGGGGTGAGGGGAGGTTGGAAGTACCCACTATAGAAGAGGGACAGGATCATGTAGGGAATGGACCAGGTGGGGGGTGGGATGAGTGGGAGGGAATTATAAGCAGCCTTGTACAATATATCTACTATGACAATGTTTTGCATAGCTAGACATGTACAACATATACTGAATTACTTATCTCCCAAGAAGGAATGGGTGACAAGGGAGGAAGGAAATGGATCTGAAATTCGAGGTCGTAACATTAAATGTTTCAAATATATATATAATACTATTATTAATACTCTTTTGCCTATAATTGGGAGATAAGATGTGCAGGCATTGGGACACAAAGATTCATCTTCCTCTAATGGAAAAGTCGATGGGGGTATGGGAGAAGGTATGGGAGAGAGCAGATTGGAGGAAGCGATATCTTGTGGGACTGCTATTCTGGGAGGTTGGGTAGGGGAATAATGGGGGGAAAATGATTGTAACTCAAAATCTGGCGGAAATGAATGATGTAAAACAGAAGTTAATAAAGTATTTGTTTAAAAAAAAAAAAAAAAATAGACTAACTCAAATGGCAAAGGAGGCCCAAAAGGGCAATGAGGAGAAGAATGCCTTAAAAAGTCGAATTTGCCAGATGGAAAAAGAATCTCAAAAGTTCACTGAGGAGATTCATTCCTTCAGAGTTAGACTGGAGCAAATGGAAGCTAATGACTTTATGAGAATCAAGATGCTGTTAAGCAGATCCAAACAAATGAAAGATTAGAAGGCAATGTGAAATATCTCATGGGAAAAACCACTGACCTGGAAAATAGATCCAGGAGAGACAATTGAAAAATTATTGGACTACCAGAAAGCCATGATCAAAGAAAGAACCTAGAAATCACCCTTCAAGAAATTCTCAAGGAAAATTGCCCTGATGTTTTAGATCCAGAGGGCAAAATAGAGGTTGAAAGAATCCACAGATCACCTCCTGAAAAAGATCCCAAAAAGAAAACTCCCAGGAATATTATAGCCAGGTTCCAGAATCCCCAGATCAAGGAGAAAATACTACAAGCAGCCAGGAAGAAACAATTTCAATATTGTGGAAACACAATCAGAATAGCCCAGGACCTGGCAGCTTCTACACTGAGGGATCGAAGGGCATGGAATATGATATTACAGAGGGCAAAAGAGCTGGGAATGAACCCAAGGGTCACCTACCCAGCAAAACTAAGTATTTTGTTTCAGGGGAAAATATGGTCATTCAGTGGAATAGAGGACTTTCAAGCATTCTTGAGGAAAAAACCAGAATTGAATAGAAAATTTGACATCCAGACACAAGAGGGAAGAGATGCCTGAGAAGGTAATCAGGGAAAAGAAACCAAAAGGAACTTATCAAAGTTGATCTATTTACATTCCTATATGGAAAAGCAATAACTGTGAGTGATGATATCTTTCTCACTATGAAAATAATGGAAGAAGGGTGTGTGGTCATATGAATACATATGTGAATGTGTGTGTGTATGGTTACAGTTATATATGGATAGAGGGCATAGGTTGAATTTGTTGGGAAGGGAGGATACTCAAGGGATGAAATTATGAGGTGAGAGAGGAAAGTGGCAAGAGGAGATGGGGAGAGACAGGGTAGGGTAAACTACCTCATGTAGAAGAAGCAAGGGGAAGTGGTTGCAAGGGAGGGGGAGAATAGGAAGGCAAAAAGGCAAAACCACATTCTCATTGAATTTGGTTCAGGGAGAGAATGACATACATACTAAATGGGATATCTCAACCTGCAGCAGAATAGGGGGAAGGGGGATGAGAGGAGGGATGATGGATGGGAGGGCATCCTTGGGGGGAGGGGAGGTTGGAAGTACCCACTATAGAAGAGGGACAGGATCATGTAGGGAATGGACCAGGTGGGGGGTGGGATGAGTGGGAGGGAATTATAAGCAGCCTTGTACAATATATCTACTATGATGTTTTGCATAGCTAGACATGTACAACATATACTGAATTACTTATCTCCCCAGAGGGAATGGGTGACAAGGGAGGAAAGAAATGGATCTGAAATTCGAGGTCTTAACATTAAATGTTTCAAATATATGTAAATACTACTATTAATACTCTTTTGCTTATAATTGGGAGACAAGATGTGCAGGCATTGGGACACAAAGATTCACCTTCCTCTAATGGAAAAGTTGATGGGGGTATGGGAGAAGATATGGGAGAGAGCAGATTGGAGGAAGTGATATCTTGTGGGACTGCTATTCTGGGAGGTTGGGTAGGGGAATAACAGGGGGAAAATGATTGTAACTCAAAATCTGGTGCAAATGAATGATGTAAAACAGAAGTTAATAAAACATTTGTTTAAAAAAAAAAAGACCCTAACCCTTCAGGGTACCTGTGTAACAGGGCTTCTTAAAAATTTTCCTGTGTTTGATGAAACCATTCTCATTATGAAAATAATTGAAGAAGGGTACATGGCATATGTTCACAGGTATACATGGATAGAGGGCACAGGTTGAATTTGATGGGAAGAGATGATTATTTTTTTTTTTTGGAGGGCAATTGGGGTTGGGTGACTTGCCCAGGTTCATGTGGCTGGGTTTTTGTTTGTGTGTTGGGTGTCTGGGGCCAGATCCGAGCTCAGGTCCTTCTGGCTCCGGGGCTGGCTCTCTGCTCGCTGCGCCACCTAGCCGCCCCAAGGAAGGGATGATTCTTAAGGGGTGAAGTCAAGAGGTGAGAGAGGAAAGTGGCAAGAGGAGATGGAGAGAGACAGGGTAGGGCAAACTATCTCATGTAGAAGAGGCAAGGGGAAGTAGTTGCAGGGGAGGGGAAGAACAGGAAGGCAAAAAGGCAAAAGCATATTCTCATTGAAGTTGGCTCAAGGAGAAAATCACATACATACTAAATGGAATAGCTTACCCTCACTCACTCTCTTGAGTAGGGGAAAGGGGGATGAGAGGGGGTATGATGGAGGGGAGGGCATTCTGGGGAGAGGGGAGGTTAGAAGTACCCACTATCAAAGAGGGACAGGATCAAAGTAGGGAAAGGACCAGGTGGGAGGTGAGACAGGTGGGAGGGAAATATAAGCAGTTTACAATATATCTACTATGGTAATGTTTTGCATAGATATACATGTACAACACATACTGAATTGCTTATCTTCTCAGAAGGAGTGGGTGACAGGGGAGAAAGGGAATGGATCTGAAAATCGAAGTTTTAAAATTAAATGTTTCATAAGATGCCCAGGCAGTGGGGCCCAGAGATTCACCTTGCCCTAATGGCAAAGTCGAAGGGGGTATGGGAGAAGATATGGGAGAGAGCAGATTGGATGAGGGGATATCTAGTGGGACTGCTATTCTGGGGTGGTGGGTAGGGAAAAAATGGGGGAAAAATGTAACTCATAATCTGGTGGAAATGAATGATGTAAACCAGAAGTTAATAAAGCATTTGTTTAATTAAAAAGAAAAAAAAAATTTTCCACTTGAGACCCCATTTTGCTCAAGAAATTTTTATGCAACCCCAGGTATGAAGGCATATAAAATATATATAGGTATATAAAAATCAAACTTTTACTGATAATAAATCATAAAGAAAATTATTTTAAAGCAATTCTTTGATATATATGTGTGTGTATATATATGTACATATATATACACACACATACATATACACATATACATATAATTTTACCATTTACTAAAGACAAAAGCAAATTTGCAGACTGAGATGGATATGCTCCTTTATTTTTACATAAAGAATTAAATCTTGATGGAATATTTGATGCTGCAGGATATAGAGTATCTTTAATGTTTCTCAAA
Source organism: Gymnobelideus leadbeateri (assembly GCA_011680675.1). Lineage (NCBI taxonomy): Eukaryota > Metazoa > Chordata > Mammalia > Diprotodontia > Petauridae > Gymnobelideus > Gymnobelideus leadbeateri. The sequence continues at coordinate 81,309 of WOXC01009003.1, forward strand.
GTTGACTGATATTCTGATTTTACAGTCATCAGTGTAGAAGGTTGAGGATGCTGCTTTTTGTAAAATATGTAGTAGAAAATATCAGAAGTATGTTTAGGGCCATGTAATGGAAATGCAAATTTAAAGATCTTCCCTGCCCCTAGCTTAAGTGCACCTGGAGCCTGGGGTGGGAGGCTTGTTTTTCTGGAAAGCCCACACCTTGATACTTTGTGATTGGGCAGTGGGTCCAGAAGGTTGTTACATTCTCTGAGCCAGGAGAAGGCTATATAAACCCTTAGGAGAGGCTTTGCTTTGGGGCTCACTTTGAGAAGTGTTGTGTGATTTGACCAGATGAGACTCTGGGAAGCCGTTGTTGAGAGCCCCCCGGCTTTGAAAACCCAGATGTTGATGCTTCCCCCTCTGGTAACTGTGATTTGGTATTGATGTATGTAATGTTGGGACAGTTTGGAACCCTGTCTGTAACTCTGAAGATCTGTAACTCTGAAGTTTGGGGTGCTGACCTTTTTCCCCTGAACTAGGTAATGTGTGTTTGTTTGATTAAAGTAAGCTTGTTAACCCATTTTGAGTTGCTTTCCTTTACAAAAGCAGATCTAAGAACCTGTGTTGGCAGCTACCCTGGGGATATTGGGGTGCTTGCTGCTACAGGCCATTTCAGAAATTTTTGGAAATTCTGTCCAAATCCAAAGCCAAAATTCATTTAACAATTTTTTAGGAAACTCGTGTTTTAAACCAGTGTCATGATAACTCAAGCAGTCTTCTGGAACTTTTAATGGTAGGTGACATTTTTTTTTTAATTCAATTGAGTATGCTTTATGAACCCAACTTATTTTTTAGAATCAAAATTTGAAGGGAAGTATTTGTGAAACTCTCCAGGTACTTCATATAATTCTTACAATTACATCTTTGGGAAGGTCATTTTCAATTATAAAATCATCTGTAGCTGTAAATATTTCTAAAGAACCATGTTACATTCTGTTCTTCCACATGTTAACTTTTTCAGTAAAACTTTTAATTTTATCTTTTACCATAAATGTGTTGTAATTTTTCCTTGAAACAACATGTTTAAATCATTGAATTTGTCATTTTTAAAGACTTTACCTTTTCAGGTTTCTCTTGACTCTTGTGTTTGTATATCAATGTTTCTACTTAGCAACAGTCTTCAGGAATACTTGAAAACCCTCTGTTCTAGGAAAGGTTTTTTTCCTCCTGTAGAATGATACTCAAGATAAGTTATTCTTATTTATTTATTTATCTCTTTTGCCTTTTAGAATATTGTATTACTAGATTTCCTCTGGTTTTTAATCGAGTCTACCAGGTCTTGGGTTAACTAGGTAACTCAGTGGATAGAGGGCTAGGCCTAGAATCCAGAATACTCATCTTCCTGATTTCAAATCTGGCCTCAGATTCAAACTAGTTGTATAACCCTTAAGCCAGTTTGCCTCAGTTCCTCTCCTGTAAAATGAGCTGGAGAAGGAAATGGCAAAGCACTCCAGTATCTTTGTGAGAAAGCAGGGGTCACAGATGAGGTCACAAAAGGTTGGACATGACTGAAATAAAACAACAACAACAAATCAGATCTTGTGTGATCTTGACTATGAATCCTCAGTATTTGAATTGTTTCTTCCATGATTCTAGTAATTTTTTTCTTTGACATGGGAGCTCTGGATTTTGGCTATGATATTCCTGGGATTTTATTTCTTGGAGTTGCTTTCAGGAGGTGATAGGTAGATTTTTTATCTCTATTTTGAACTCTGGAACTAATCAATCTAAGAATTTTTAATTTATGATTTCTTTAAATTATAGTATTTATGGGTTTGTTTGCTTTTTAATCCAGATTTTCAGAGAAACCAAAAATCATGAAATTCTCTCTTATCTCTCAATATATTTTCCATGTCCATTCTTTATATCACATATCTTAAATTTTCTCCTTTTAAAAATCTTTTAATTTTGTTCAATTAATTTTTGTTTTTTCATGTAGTCTTTGATTTCTGTTTGCACTATTTAGTTTTTGTTTTTCATGCTTTTGGGAGGGGGGAAGGCAAGGCAATTAGGGCTAAGTGACTTGATCAGGGTCACATGGCTAGTAAGTGTTAAATGTCTAAGGCTGAATTTGAACTGAGGTCCTCCTGACTCCAGAACCAGTGCTCTATTCACTGTGCCACCAAGCCACACCCACTATTTAGTTTTCAAGAAGTCCATTTCTTGGGTAAGATTAACTACTGATTCTCCTTCCTGTTCTCTCCTTCAGAGTTTCTAAAAACATTTATTTTCTCTATTTCTTTTAGGTATATATAATCCTTGTGGAAAACCCATTTTCCCATTATGTCTCTGCTTATAGTTGGTATGTTGTTGTTTGCTCCTTTTGGTGTGGGGGTAGATCTTTAAATCTGCAATCATGTTTCATATTAGTCACATTTTCTTTGATTTAGTCATCTTTCTAGCTTTAGATCCTGAATCTGGGATGTGTGCCATGGTAAGACTCAACCCCTTGCTATGCTTTTGGGTGGAGTTGTCTGCCTGGCTTGGTCTTATCCTTGATGAACTAGGATCCTTGTTGACCTTTAAGTTCATCCTAGATCTTTGAATTTTCAAGACTCTCTATGGTGTCTCAGAGTAGTATTTTCGTGACCTAAGAGCCCCTGTTCTGGAATGCCTGTGGCTGAGTATTACTGAAACATGGTTTCTCCTCCTCCTCCTCCTCCTCCCCCCCTTCCCCTCTGTGCCTCCTCCTCCTCCCCCTCCCTTTCTTTTCTGCCTCTTCCCCCTCTCTGCCTCCTCCTCCTCCTCCCCCCTTCCCTTCCTCCTCCTCCCCCTCTGTGCCTCCTCCTCCTCCCCCCTCCCCTCCTCTTCTGCCTCCTCCCCCTCTCCGCCTCCTCCTGCTCCTTCCTTCTCTTCTTCCTTCTTCCTCTTTTCTTCTTCTTTTTCTTTTCCTTTCTTTTCTCCTTCCTCTTCTTCCTCTCTTTCCTCTCCCTCTTCTTCTTCTTCTTCCCATACAACCTCTCTAAATCCAACCTTGCTTTCCCACCCACCTACCAAAAACAAGGAAAAGGGAATCCCTTGTAACATAGGATGTGACACATTTTTAGACATAGCCAATGTGATCCTTTCTTTGGCTTGCCTATTTTGTTACATAGGCTTTTCTTTTCTTTTTTTTTCCAATGGGAGGTGAAGGAGGAGATGCAAGGTAAAAGGAAATTTAAGATAGAATCCTCTCCACCCACCAAAAAAAAAAATGAGAAAAGCGGGAGAGCAAAAAAAAATCATAGAGAAGCAGGACATTTGTGAAGCTTACTGGGTGAACTTATTAAAAAGTAGGTTATACAAAGGAGATTCATAATTTCATGTAGAAGTCCCTGATTCTATTTTACTATGCATGGAGAAATGCCTATTTATTTTGTCTTTGTTAAATTTAGAATTTAAAAAATTTAATCTTTCTAATAAATATGTAAACAAATTCCTTATGGTATGATTTAAAAGGGATAAATTTCCCTGTCCCATAAGAATGTCTATAATTGTATCTTTAGTAGTCCTAAGCACTAAGTAACAGCCTTCCTGGCCTCTTCTTTCTAAAAACAAATAATCTTAGAGAAGCTACTGTCAGCCTAGAGGAAATGAAAAGGTTTTAAAAGTTCTGATCCCTTGCCATTAGGGATTCAGGACTTGGCAAAGGAGATTAGACAGCTTAACAAACCACTATAATAAAAGGCAGAGCTGGGGACTAGGTAGATAAAGTCTTTTCAAGTGAAAGGTTAGAAGGCATTCATAGATCTTGAGTCTCAGTCTTTTAAGAAAAAAAGGCAGGTATTGCATTAAATTAAAAAGGGGTTGTAAAAATAAAACAAATGTAACCAAGATCAGAAGGAAAGCACAAAATTGGGGAAAACATTTTACAGATACCTTAATATATAAAATACCTTTGTCAAATGAGGTCATTCATCAATTGATAAATGACCAAAGGATACTAATAGGCAGTTTTCCAAGCAAGAAATCAAAACAATTTATAGTCATATTGATGAGGTGCAATCTCTGGGAACCCCTTTGAGCTCTCTTTGAATCTTTGAGGTACAGGCTCTGGGAACCCCCTTTGAACTCTGATTAAATTGTCCCATTTGCATGAGGCCATAGGCCTAACATTGTGACTGGGTCCAGACCTCCCTTTCTAGCCTACCCTCCATTGTCCATCTACTTCCAACACTTGAGCCTATCAAAATATCAATTCACCCTAGAACTGGCCTAGCCCACCATTGTCTGTAGTCTCTAGGTAGCCTCCAGCAACCTCCTACCCTTAATCACTCATTGACCTCATCTGACTTCTCCTGAAGACCCTCCTCAAACTCCTCCTCTAAACTACCCCTAGATTCCTCCCACAACTTTCTGTAGATAAGATCCCATCTTCCCTCCATGTGGTATGAGAGCACCATAGAATTTTCTAGCACAGACTTACTCCTTGTCCAAGTGAACTTTTAATAAACTTTACTTTTCTTTGGCTGAGAAGACTTGAGTGAATTCATTCAACAGGACCTGACGTGTTAGTATTTTGGGGTATCCAAAGCATCCCTAACGCTCTTTCTGGGTAACCTCTTCAATATTTGAAAATGTTCTAGTCCTGCCATCTTGGGTCCGGCTGCACTGAGCGGGCTCTGGAGGGAAAGTCCCAAGACAAAGGGAAGCGGCACGGTAGCCACCGACCATCCTCCATCCGGGACACTTGCCAGGGCCAAGGCCGAGAGGGATTTTGAATATGTCTGGAATAGCCCTCAGCAGACTTGCACAGGATCGAAAAGCTTGGAGAAAAGATCATCCTTTTGGCTTTGTAGCATTACCTACGAAAAGTCCAGATGGCACAATGAATCTCATGAACTGGGAATGTGCCATTCCAGGGAAGAAAGGGAAACCATGGGAAGGAGGTTTATTTAAACTACAGATGCTTTTTAAGGATGATTGTCCATCTTCACCAAAATGTAAATTTGAACCACCATTATTTCACCCAAATGTGTATCCTTCAGGCACAATGTGCCTGTCCATCTTAGAGGAAGATAAGGATTGGAGGCCAGCAATCACAATTAAACAGATCTTGTTAGGAATACAGGAACTTCTAACTGAACCAAATATTCAGGACCCAGCTCAAGCAGAGGCTTACACAATTTACTGCCAAAACAGAGTGGAATATGAGAAAAGAAGTTTGCACCCTCATAAACATCAATCTTGTGGCATCTTAAAAAGGAAGGGATTGGTTTGGCAAGAATTTGTTTACAAAATTTTTGCAAAATCTAATGTTGCTATGTACAATGACTATTCACTTAGGGGAGGGGATTGTGTGTGTGCCATTTTCCATTTTCACCACTTGTATACAGTTCTGAATTCTCTAAATTGCCCCCAGTTATTTCATACAGGGTCTCTTCCTTCAATCTTTTGTATTTTTGATTGTTATGTAAAACTTGCTTTTATTTTAATATTGATGTCAGTATTTCAACTGCTGTAAAATTATAAACTTTTATACTTCTGTAAATTCCCTAGTATCTAGTTTCATTTGCTCTCTGATACAGGCATGCTTACAAATGTTTAGGACTCTTATTTAGCCTCTAGCTGGCTGTATGAAAAAGGAAGTTCATAACCTTTCCCTTTCCCTACCCTTAATTTGTTTTTCTATCTTTCAGAGACTAGGTTATATTGCTTCTAAACCCCAGAGATCCAAAGTCAGCCAGCATCTTGTTTCTGCATCACTTCCTTGTGTTTGTATGGCATTTTGTTTGTGTTGCTGTTTAGAATAAATAAACTGTTTATATTTAAAAAAAAAAGAAAATTTTCTAAATTATTATTGATTAGAGAATGCAAATTAAAACCACCTTGAGATGTCATTTTACACCTACCAGATTGGCTAAAAGGGGAAAGTGACAAATGGAGGGGATATGGAAAAACTGGCACACTAATTGTTAGCAGTATGGTGGAATGATGAACTGATTCAACCATTTTAGAGAACCATCTGGAATTATGTCTAAAGAGTTATTAAACTACCTATATATACACTTTGACCCACCAATACCACTACTTGGTCTATTTCCGATGATAATTAGGGAAAAAGGAAAAGAACCTATGTGTTCTAAAATGTTTATATCACCTCTCTTTGTAGTGACAAAGAAAGGGAAATTATAGGGATTGCCAGTCAATTGGGGAATAGGTGAACAAGTTGGGGTACATGATTGCAATGTGCTATAAGAAATGATGAGCTTGTTTTTTCTTTATTATAGTGTTTCTCTTTTTTTTTTTTTTTTTAAGCAATTGGGGTTAAGTAACTTGCTCAAGGTTACACGGCTAGTCATTATTTATGTGCGGGTGCTCATTTTCTGAGGCCGGATTTGATCTCAGGTCATCCCAACTCCGAGGCCGGCGCTCTTACTCACTGCGCCACCTAGCCGCCCCTATAGTGTTTCTCTTTTGTTCTGATTCTTCTTTCACAACATGACTTATGTGAAAATATGCTTAATATGATTAAACATGTTTAGCTTGAGTCAGATTGAATGCCATCTTGGGGAGAGGAGAAGGCAAGGAAGAGGAAAAATTTGAAACTCAAAATCTTATTAAAATGAAGATTGAGAACTAAAAAGAAAGAAGGAAATGATGAGCTCAATGATTTTAGAAAAACATGGAAAGACGTATATGAAATAATGAAGGAGGAAATGAGCAGAACTGAGAGAACAATGTATATACTAACAGCAATATTGTTTTAAGAAAAACTGAGTGAAGAAGTCATTTTTGTCTATTATAAGCACCCAAATTAACTATAAAGGACATAAGAACTGAGAAATAAAAGTATGATTAGAAAAAATTTATATACATTATATATTTGTGTCTAATGATAGACATCTAGGAGGGGGGTGTGGGAGAAGAGACTAAAGTTTTGTTGTAAATCTGAAAGGAATAGCAAGGTGTACATAGTAGATTTGCAGCTTCATGAGCAATCATCTTTTTTATTGTACTAGATTATGGAAATGCTTGTTTTATTCCATAAATTAAAAAGAAATTTAATAATTAAAAAAAAAGAAAAGAAAAAAGCAGGGATGGAGGCTGGGGCCAGAATGTTGAGGGCAGGGTCTATAAGCCAGATCTGCCCTGCAGAAGCAGTACTCAGGACTGAGGATCAGGCTCCATTTCACAGTGTTTTCTTGGGAGAGGGCAAAGAAAGCAGCAACCTAAACAAACTCCCGGCAGGCCTAGAGTTTCAGAACCCAATGAGCCTGTGCCCCTTGGCAGCTTCTCAGTCTCCCCTATGGGGGAGGGTGGGGAAAGTAGGTAGTAGCTATAGATGTGGGGCAGGCCCAGATCCTTGTGCCTCCTGAAGAATATTATTGGGTTGCCTTCTCTTGTGTGAATAAACCTGGGGCCCCAGGACTGGGCCTCCTTGCTCATTCATATTTCCTGAACATGAGAGCTGGGGAAGGCCTGGTGCTACCACCTGAGACCTCAAGAGGCCACATTTCAATAAGGCAATTAGTAAATATATGTTCCTTGAGCTTAAAAGCACTAGATAGTCAGGATAGTTGCTAGAGTTCTAGTCTAAGCTCTGAGGTTAATGGTATTTCTTCTGTAAAACTCGGGGTCCAGGCAATTTCTAGCTGTAATTATAAAACTATGAGATTTGGCTTCTCTTTTTCCTTTGCTTAATACTCAATTCCAACCTGCTGGAAGAGCCTTCCTGTGTGACCTTGGGCAAATCACAACCCATCTCTTAGGCCTCAGTTTCCTCTTATGTAAAATGGACTAAATACTAGATACTCAAGATCTCTTCCAGTTGGAAAGTGCTGCTATAATATTTTGAGGGCTTACAGCATGGAGGAGAAGGGTAGATGCAGATTCAAGCCCTTTTTTAGCCCACTTGTCTGTCTGGCACATTGCTGCACTTCTGGTAAAACTGTGAATAGATAAAATCATTCTGGAATTATGCCCTAAAAATTTCCAAGCTGTGTAAACCCTTTGACTTAGAGGTACCACTACCAGGTCTAGACCCCAAAAGTCAAAGAAAGAGGAAAAGAGCCTTTTTCTACAAAACTATTCATGACAGCTCTTATTCTGATGGCAAAGAACTAGAAAGTCAAAGGTAACTATCCACTGAGGACTGACTAAACACATTTTAGGATATGAATGCAATGAAATATTTGGGGGCTATAAGAAAAACTTGTATTGGGGCAGCTAGGGGATGCAGTAAATAGAGCACCAGCCTTGGAATCAGGAGGACCTGAATTCAAATCTGGCAGCAGCCACTTGACACTTAACTAGCTGTGTGACCTTGGGAAAATCACTTAACTCAAATTGCCTTGCCTTCCCCTCTCAAAAAAAATTTTTTTAAGGAGAAAGAAAAGGCTGGGTGGAGCCACCTCTTATATGCCAGATACTAGGTGCTAGGGATTCCATAAAGAAACAGTCTCTGCCCACATCCCAAGGATGTAGATACCATCTCTGTGTACTTCTGTAATCTATGGCTTCAATTATGACCTTTGTTCTGAGAATCTCTAACTAGTCTCCTGCATATTTCCCAAGAGGCTAATCTTGGCTCTCATATACATTCAACTTAATTCAAAGAAAATACGTATTAACCACAATCATGTGCTATATATATTAGTAGGTGCAGGGTATGCCATAAAAATTGTTTTTAAAAATCCCTATCCTCATTAAAAGATTTAGCTACCACCTCTATGCAACCCTATATTCTATATCTACAGTTCTGACCTCTGTTCTGAATATCATAGATATTTCCATTACCACCTGAAACTCAATACATCCAAAATGGAGCTTGCTGTCTTTTCCCTTAAAATTATTATTCTCCATGAATGTAGAAGATGGGAAGATTAATATGAACTAATGTGGAATGGAGCAATCAAAAGGAGGGAAACAACCTTTATAGCAACGATAATATAAAAATAAAAAGCCACGAAACTGAAACTAAATGCTGTATGCAGATATTCTTAGAAATATATGCCAAGCATAGCAGCAGAGAGTATTAATTTACTTTGGTTCTTCCCCACCTCAAGCCCTCCAGGTTCGCCTTAGGGAAGGGAGTGGTACAGGAAAACAGCTTTCTAGGCATCTCCTAGGCCCTATTGCCTTGTAAATATAATGAACAAGTTTTAGATGTAGAAAAAGATTGAGAAAGTACAGCTCCCTCCTTTCATTACAGAGTAGGGGAATTATGGATAAAAGTTGTTGCATATGCTGTCAGAAGAAATAGTTGGATTGGTTGGTTTTGCTGAAACTTTTCCCCCTTTTTTCATTTTTACAAGGGATGACTTTCAGGACAGGAGAGGGAACGGTGCATATATGGAAAAGAATAATTTAAAAACAAGGTATCAATAAAATTTGTTTTAAAAGGTCTTAAGATTCTTACTCTTTCTTCTGATTTTAATGTCTAAAGTCCCATGATTTATCCAGTCCCTTATGTTTATAGTATTGGGGGTTATCTCTGACTTCTCTCACCCTCACCCTTTACTTCTCATTACTTAGTAAGTGCTGTTGATTTCCTCTCTGCAATATCCCAAGCTTCTTTCTCTTCTCTATTCCCATTGCCTAGCACCAACCCCCACTGCTACATCTCTGCACAAATGCAATAATCTCCCTAAAGATTTTTACTGCTTTTGAATTCTCCTCTTTCCCATGAGTCTTTCACTAGAAAATAAGCTTTCTTATCTGCAAAGTCAACTCCTCACTCAGAAATCCTCAGTGGCTCCTGATTGCCTTCTGAGTAAAGGCAATACCTGGAAATCAAGCTTCTCCACCAGATGGCACTAAGCAATTTTCCAATCCATACACACTTCCTCCTACAAGACCTATGAACCTGGGGTGGCTAGGTGGCACAGTGAGTAGAGGGTAGGCCCTGGAGTCAAGAGGTCCTGAGTTCCAATCCGGCCTCAGACACTTAACACACACAAACAAAAACCTAGCTGTGTGACCTTGGGCAAATTACTTAACCCCAATTGCCTGCCAAAAAAAAAGACCTATGAACCTGCAGCCAATTTGTACTATTCCTTAGTCTCAGTCAGGCATATCTTTTCTTTCTCCTCTCCATTCTGAGGTTGTTCAGAACCTGCAATCCATTTCTTCATTGATTGTTGCCCTCTGATGCAATATGTAAAACCCAACTCAAATGCCACTTGTTCCAGGAAACTTTGTCTATGTTCTTTCTACCACCCCATGTAACTAGCCTTCTAATACCATGCTGCCTCCATTAGGCAAATTCCCAGATGGTCAATATGATTAAACATTTTTATCAGGAAAACTTCACAACTGACATAGTGAGGCAAGTAAAACCAGGAAAACAGTACATAACGGCTATGACTAACAATATCAATGGAAAGAACAGCAAAAATAAATGGAAACTTGGGGTGGAGCCAAGATGGTGGAGTAGAAACAGCACTTCCACGGAGCTCCAGCCCATACCACTTCAAAATCATGTAAAAGGGGGACTCTGAACAACCTCTGGAGCTCCAGCACCCATAGTACAACACAGAGAAGCTAACCTCCCGATAAGGATAGCCTGGCAGCCCAGCAGGGAGTGGCCAGCTCCACTTGGATCTGGATTGCAGTCTGGGGTAGAGGTCTTGGGGTGTGTGACCAGCTTCCAGAGTGTGTGGGGGCTTCAGGGAGGGCACCCAACTAACACCTCCAGGAGTTGAGAAAACCCCACCTTTTGGGATGGAAGCTACCCTGTCTGGTGGCAGAGTCCTACAGTGCCAACAAGCCAAAAAGTCAAATAATTAAGTGGCAACATGCCTAGGCAAGGAAACAAAATAAACGAAAAATACAACATTACACTCCTATTTTGGGGGCAAAGAGGATCAAAGCATGGAACAGGAGGAGGACTGGGAGGTCAGAATTCCTGCACCAAAAGCCCCAAATGAATATATGAGCAGGGTTACAGGCCATAGAGGACCTTAAGAAGGATTTTAAAAATCAAATAAGAGAAGTGGAGGAAAAATTGGGAAGAGAAATGAGAAGTAAGCGGGAAAAGTATGAAATGAGAGTCAACAGCCTGACTGAGGAAAATAACATCTTGAAAAATAAACTAACTCAAGTGGCAAAAGAAGCTCAAAAAGACACTGAGGAGAAGAATGTCTTAAAAAGCCGAATTTGCCAGATGGAAAAAGAATCTCAAAAGCTCACTGAGGAGATTAATTCCTTCAGAATTAGACTGGAGGAAATGGAAGCTAGTGACTTCATGAGAAATCAAGATGCTATTAAGCAGATCCAAACAAATGAAAGAATAGAAGGCAATGTGAAATATCTCATGGGAAAAACCACTGACCTGGAAAATAGATCCAGGAGAGACAATTTAAAAAATTATTGGACTACCTGAAAGCCATGATCAAAGAAAGAACCTAGAAATCACCCTTCAAGAAATTCTCAAGGAAAACTGCCCTGATGTTTTAGATCCAGAGGGCAAAATAGAGGTTGAAAGAATCCACAGATCACCTCCTGAAAAAGATCCCAAAAAGAAAACCCTCAGGAATATTATAGCCAGGTTCTAGAATTCAAGGAGAAAATACTCCAAGCAGCCAGGAAGAAACAATTTCAATACTGTGGAAACACAATCAGAATAGCACAGGACCCGGCAGCTTCTACATTGAGGGATTGAAAGGCATGGAATATGATATTCCAGAGGTCAAAAGAGCTGGGATTAAAACCAAGAATCACCTACCCAGCAAAACTGAGTATCTTGTTTCAGGAGAAAATATGGTTATTCAGTGGAGTAGAGGACTTTCAAGCATTCTTTAGGAAAAAAACCAAAGCTGAATAGAAAATTTGACATTCAGATACAAGAAGCAAGAGATACTTGAGAAGGAAAACAGGGAAAAGAAATCAAAAGGAACTTATCAGAGTTGAACTGTTTACATTCCTACATGGAAAAACAATAACTGTAACTGATGAAACCTTTCTCAGTATGAAAATAATTTTAAAAGGGCATATGGGCATATTAATACATATGTGAATGTGTGTATATATGTTTACAGGTATACATGGATAGAGGGCACAGGTTGAATTTGGTGGGAAGGGATGATACTTAAGGGGTGAAGTTAAGAGGTGAGAGAGGAATGTGGCAAGAGGAGATAGGGAGAGACAAGGTGGGCTAAACTATCTCATGTAGAAGAAGCAAGGGGAAGTAGTCACAGGGGAGGGGAAGAAGAGGAAGGCAAAAAGGCAAAATCATATTCTCATTGAATTTGGCTCAGGGAGAGAATGACATGCATACTAAATGGGATATCCCACCCTGCAGAAGAGTAGGGGGGAGGGGGAGGAGAGGGGGGAGGATGGAGGAGAGGGTATGCTGGGGGGAGGGGAGGTTGAAGGCACCCACTTTTGAAGAGGGACAAGATCAAAGCAGGGAATGGACCAGGTTGGTGGTGGGATGGGTGGGAGGGAAATATAGTCAGTCTTTTACAATACATCTACTATGGTAATGTTTTGCATAGCTATACATGTACAACATATACTGAATTGCTTATCTTCCCAGTGGGAGTGGGTGACAAGGGACGAAGGGAATGGATCTGGGATTCGAAATTTTAAAATTGAATGTTTCAAATATATATAAATACTATTATTAATACTATTTTGCATGTAACTGAGATAAGATGTGCAGGCATTGGGGCATAGAGATTCACCTTGCCCTAATGGAAAGGTCAAGGGGGTATGGGAGAAGATATAAGAGAGAGCAGATTGGATGAGGGGATATCCTGTGGGACTGCTATTCTGGGGTGGTGGGTAGGAGAAAAATGGGGAAAAATTGTAACTCAAAATCTGGCAGAAATGAATGATGTAAACTAAAAGTTAATAAAGCATTTGGAAAATTTTATTATTAAAAGAAAATAAAAAAATAAATGGAAACTGAAGAAGACTGCAATCATAATGAACAAACTTGCTCCCAAGAAAAGCATCTCTGGGGCGGAGCCAAGATGGCGGAGTAGAAACAGCGCTTCCAAGCCTCTCTGCCCCCAGATTCCCCACAAACTATGTAAAAAAGGACTGTGAACAACTTCTGGAGCCCCAGCACCCACAGAACGACACAGAGAAGCTAACCTCCCGCTGAGGACAGCCCAGCACCCTGCAGGAAGGACCAGCGCAGTGGTCTGGGAGCCGGCAGCACGCAGAGCGCAGGAGCGGAGCCGAGCCCAGGTCCATGTGAGCCGAGGTTTTAGCCCCAGGGCGGCAGGGCCAGCAGCCGGCTGGAGGAACCCCAGAACACCAGGAACTGTGGAGACGCCAGAATTATCAACATTGACTTGCCTAGGACAAAGTAAGAGGTTAGTGTCCTATGGACTTTGGGACCTGTATTGGGGGAATGCGTCAGCTCCCTCCCCTGGGGGCTAGAAGCTGCTGAGGAGACACGCCATTTTGTAGTTTTCAGACACAGCTCTGGCTCCCAGCCTACAAATCGTGGGGAGATTCAGCGATCAGTCTTGGGGGGTAATTGCTCTTGCTTAACCTCCGTGGATCTGGATTGTGATTTAGGGTGGAAGCTGTGGGTGGGTTTACAGCTTGCCAGAAACGGAAGTTGCCCCCCACACGTTCGGGACGAAAATTCCTCTAGATGGCCTTAAAGCCATAGTGTGGCAACAAGCCCAAAAGTCAAGCAATTAAGTGGCAACATGCCAAGGCAAAGGAAACAGAAAAATGCAACCCTAGACTCCTATTTTGGGGCATAGAGCGGGAAAAGGACTGTGAGGTCAGAAGTCCTGCTCCAAAAGCCCCAGGGGAAAATATGAGTGGGTTGCAGGCCATAGAGGACCTTAAGAAGGACTTTAAAAATCAAATAAGAGAAGTGGAGGAAAAATTAGGAAGAGAAATGAGAAGGATGCAGGAAAAGTATGAAATGAGGGTCAACAGCCTGACTAAGGAAAATAACACCTTAAAAAATAGACTAACTCAAATGGCAAAGGAGGCCCAAAAGGGCAATGAGGAGAAGAATGCCTTAAAAAGTCAAATTTGCTAGATGGAAAAAGAATCTCAAAAGCTCACTGAGGAGATTCATTCCTTCAGAGTTAGACTGGAGCAAATGAAAGCTAATGACTTTATGAGAAATCAAGATGCTGTTAAGCAGATCCAAACACATGAAAGATTAGAAGGCAATGTGAAATATCTCATGGGAAAAACCACAGACCTGGAAAATAGATCCAGGAGAGACAATTTAAAAATTATTGGACTACCTGAAAGCCATGATCAAGGAAAGAACCTAGAAATCACCCTTCAAGAAATTCTCAAGGAAAACTGCCCTGAAGTTTTAGATCCAGAGGGCAAAATAGAGGTTGAAAGAATCCCCCAATCACCTCCTGAAAAAGATCCCAAAAAGAAAACTCCCAGAAATATTATAGCCAGGTTCCAGAATCCCCAGATCAAGGAGAAAATACTACAAGCAGCCAGGAAGAAACAATTTCAATATTGTGGAAACACAATCAGAATAGCACAGGACCTGGCAGCTTCTACACTGAGGGATAGAAGGGCATGGAATATGATATTACAGAGGGCAAAAGAGCTGGGAATGAACCCAAGGGTCACCTACCCAGCAAAACTGAGCATTTTGTTTCAGGGGAAAATGTGGTCATTCAGTGGAATAGAGGACTTTCAAGCATTCTTGAGGAAAAAACCAGAATTGAATAGAAAATTTGACATCCAGACACAAGAGGGAAGAGATGCCTGAGAAGGTAATCAGGGAAAAGAAATCAAAAGGAACTTATCAAAGTTGAACTATTTACATTCCCATATGGAAAAGCAATAACTGTGACTGATGATATCTTTCTCACTATGAAAATAATGGAAGAAGGGGGTGTGGTCATATGAATACATATGTGAATGTGTGTGTATATGGTTACAGCTATATATGGATAGAGGGCATAAGTTGAATTTGTTGGGAAGGGAGAATACTCAAGGGATGAAATTATGAGGTGAGAGACAAAAGTGGCAAGAGGAGATGGGGAGAGACAGGGTAGGGTAAACTATCCCATGTAGAAGAAGCAAGGGGAAGTGGTTGCAAAGGAGGGGGAGAATAAGGAAGGCTAAAAAGGCAAAAGCAGGATAGCGGGTAGGGGGATGAGAGGAGGGATGATGGATGGGAGGGCATCCTTGGGGGGAGGGGAGGTTGGAAGTACCCACTATAGAAGAGGGACAGGATCATGTAGGGAATGGACCAGGTGGGGGTGGGATGAGTGGGAGGGAATTATAAGCAGCCTTGTACAATATATCTACTATGATAATGTTTTGCATAGCTAGACATGTACAACTTATACTGAATTACTTATCTCCCAAGAGGGAATGGGTGATAAGGGAGGAAGGAAATGGATCTGAAATTCGAGGTCGTAACATTAAATGTTTCAAATATATATAAATACTATTATTAATACTCTTTTGCTTGTAATAGGGAGATAAGATGTGCAGGCATTGGGACACAAAGATTCACCTTCCTCTAATGGAAAAGTCGATGGGGGTATGGGAGAAGGTATGGGAGAGAGCAGATTGGAGGAAGCGATATCTTGTGGGACTACTATTACTATTCTGGGAGGTTGGGTAGGGGAATAATGGGGGGAAAATGATTGTAACTCAAAATCTGGCGGAAATGAATGATGTAAACAGAAGTTAATAAAGCATTTGTTTATAAAAAAAAAAAAAGAAAAGCATCTCTCCCTCCCTTGTTTGCAGAGGTGGGACACTATGGGTGAGGAACACTCACATATATTGGGTTAGTTTTGCAGAACTGTTTATTTTTCCTCATTTTTAAATCTTTCTCTGCTATAAAAGATGTTCTGGGAACAGGAGCTCTGTGAGAACTTTATGAAAAAAATAGAAGATAATAATAAAAATACTTTTAAAGGAAAAAAAGTCCTTCCGATTAATATACCTCCCTCCATTTACTGCATTGGGAAATTAGGCTATATAGCTAGGTAATGTAGTAGACAGAGGCATTGGCCTGGAGTTTGGAAGCATTCTTAAGTTTCAATTGAACCTTAGATACTTATTACTGTGTGCCCCTGGACAAGTCACCTAACCCTCTTTGCCTCTGTTTCTTCATCTGTTAAACGATCTGGAGAAAGAAATGTCAAACCACTGTGCTAACTTTTCCCAGAAAACCCCAAATGGGATCACAAAAAGTCAGACATGATTGAACAATTACAATGGGGAGCTAGGATTGTGGAATTGCATATATAATTTCAGTTAAGATTGGTAAATTGATTAGTTGTTCAGAATTGCTTGGTCAACACTAGCAGAAAGGCTGCAGAAAACCTGAGAGGAGTTGTTTTAACAGCTATGGACTGAATAAAGCTGTAACCTGAGAATAATTTACACAATGATTCAGTGTCATAAAGGAAAACCAATGTGAAAGACTTATGTAGTATGTCAGTTACAACACCACAGACTGATAATGGAGCATGCTTCCCACCTCCTAGAAAAGCTGGTGGAACCTAGGTACAAAAGAAGACCTACGTTTTCAGTCAGGTCAATATTGAGTATTTGCTCTCACTGAGTATACTTATTGTAGCAAGGAATGCTTTTTTTCTTTTTTACTTAGTAAGGAAGAGGTGGAGAGGGAGAGAGGATACTAGTGATTACAACACAAAAGCAAAAGAAAAAAATTTTTTTTAAAGTGTCAATGAAATATTTGAAGATCTACACAGATCAGAAGGAAACTTAGAAGGGGATATTGACAAGCAGGGCAGTGTTGGAATTGAAACTTTGTTCAGAAGGGATTTCATAATGCCACATCCTATTTTTCTTTCTATTTTTTCTTTTTTCTTTTCTTTTTTTTTTTTTTTGCCTTTTGGAGGGCAATTGGGGTTAAGTAACTTGCCCAAGGTCTCACGGCTAGGGTTTATTTTTGGTGTGTGTGTGTGTGCTAAGTGTCTGAGGCCGGATCAGAACTCAGGTCCTTCTGACTCCAGGGCCCACGCTCTACTCACTGTGCCACCTAGCCACCCCCACATCCTATCTTTCTGTTCTGTGTAAAAGGAAGTGTTCACACTTCTAAAGTTCTTTAAAATTGTGAAAAGCATTGAGGAAAAAAAACGTGAACTCTGAGCAATGAAAAAACTTGGAAGAAAGGAAACAAACCTCTTAAGTGTGTGCTCTGAAGTGGGGGAACTAAGGCCTCTAAATATTGTGTATATACTGCTATACAAGATTTCTCTATTATAGGATCCTTTTAAATTGTGTTTCTTTATTACAATATAAAGAGAGATTGGGAAGGACTGTGATAAAAAGGCAAGGAGCATCAATAAAAGATATTTCAAAAGGAAAAGAGAGTCAAACCCTAGATATAGATATAACTAGCTAGGTCTACCTGTATGTTGATAATCTTTGTCCCTGGAGTAAAAAAGATCTTAGAGGGGCAGCTAGGTGGCGCAGTGAGTAGAGTGCTGGCCCTGGAGTCAGAAGGACCTGACTTCGGATCCAACCTCAGACACTTAACACACACACAAACAAAAACCTAGCAGTGTGACCTTGGGCAAGTTATTTAACCCCAATTGCCCTCCAAGAAGCAAAAAAAAAGCAAAAAAAAAAAAGATCTTAGAGACCTTTTTTCTGAAGGTTTTCTGCAGCCTTTCTGCTAGTGTTGACCAAGCAATTCTGAAAACCTAATCAATTTACCAATTTACCAATCTTAAATGAAACTATACGTACAATTCCACAATCCTAGCTCCTCACTGTAATTGTTGTTGTTCAATCATGCGCGCCTTTTTGTGACCCCATTTGGGATTTTCTGGGCAAAGATATCACAGTGGTTTGACATTTCCTTCCCCGGATCTCAACCCTAGAGATTTAAGTGCCTTAAGGTTTGACTAAAGAAATAAAACCAGATGCTTTAAAATTAAAACGACCAAGCTTGACTTCCCCAAGATGTGATAGGAGAGGGTACTTTCTTCCTCAGTTTTCCCATTTAAAAAATAGAGATGAACCTCCCAGGGTTTGCGGGGAAATAGAGATGTTTGTAAATCACTTAACAAACTTCTAAAGGCTTTATAAACGTTAACTATTATAGGCTATGTAAAAAAAGGTTCTTGGTTAAACCATATTACTCTCCAGAGGTGAGGAATTTGGGGTGTGGTATACCACTTATAACTTTTTTCAAAACAATGATTTGTTTTGTTGAATTTTTTTCCCTTTAAAAATGATTATAGGGGTGGTTAGGTGGCACAGTGAGTAAGAGCGCCAGCCTCGGAGTTGGGATGACCTAGGATCGGATCCGGCCTCAGAAAATGAGCACCCACACATAAATAATGACTAGCCGTGTAACCTTGAGCAAGTTACTTAACCCCAATTGCTTTAAAAAAAAAAATGATTATAAGAGATGCTTCTGGGTGGGAGGTGGGATGGAGAATGGATGAAATTAAAGTGGAATGTGTAGGTAATGTAAAAATATATATCAACTCATTTTTTTAACAAACGGCTTTTCTCACAACAACGTGAGGTATATCTGCACATATTACTACTTAATTTTCAGACAAGGAAAGTGAAGATCAGTGAAGTGACTTTTCCACATTCACATAGTGAGAGCAGGAATTCAAAACTGCACATTCAATGCATCAATTAAGCACTTTAAAAAGAGAAATGAAGCTTTTTTTTCCTGGGCGGTGTCGGCCATGGCGGACGGGCAGGTCCTGGTGATCGACGGCCGAGGCCATCTCCTAGGCCGCTTGGCGGCCATCGTGGCCAAGCAAGTCCTCTTGGGGCAGAAGGTGGTCGTGGTTCGCTGTGAAGGCATCAACATCTCGGGGAAACTTCTACAGGAACAAGCTGAAATACCTGGCCTTCCTCCGAAAAAGGATGAACACAAACCCTTCTCGAGGCCCTTATCACTTCCTCTTTTCCTTTTTCTTCTTTTTCTTGTCCTTTCTTTTCTCCTTCCTCTTCTTCTTCTTCTTCTCTTTCCTCTCCCTCTCCTTCCTCTTCCCCTACAGCCTCTCTAAATCCAACCTTGCTTTCCCACCCACTTCCCAAAAATGAGGAAAAAGAAATCCCCTGTAACACAGGATGTGACACATTTTTAGACATGGCCAATGTGATTATTTGTTTGGCTTGCCTATTTTGCTACATAGGCCTTTCTTTTCTCTTCTTTTTCCAATGGGAGGTGAAGGAGGAGATGGAAGGGAGAAGGAAACTTGAAATAGAATCCTCCCCACCCGCCAAAAAAAAAATGGGAAGAGAAAAAAGGGAGGACCAAAAAGAATCATAGAGAAGCAGGACATTTGTGAAGGTTACTGGGTGAACTTATTAAAAAGTAGGCTATACATAAGAGATTCATAGTTTAATGTAGAGAAGTCCCTGATTCTATTTTTCTGTGTATAGGGAAATGCCTATTTTATTTGGTATTTGTTAAATTTAGAATTTTGAAAATTTAATATTTCTAATAAATATTCCTCATGGTATGATTTGAAAGGGATAAATTTCCCTGTTCCCTAAGAATGCCTATAATTGGGTGGCTAGGTGGCGCAGTGAGTAGAGCATCGGCCCTGGAGTCAGAAGGACCTGAGTTTGGATCAGACCTCAGACACTTAATGCACACATAAACAAAACCTAGCCGTGTGACCTTGGGCAAGTTACTTAACCCCAATTGCCCTCCAAAAAGAAAAAAAATTATTTAGGGTTCTTTCATACAGGTTTTTATAATATCTAGTTTTATCTGGAACAAGACAGTCCCCCTTCCCCCGCCTCCCCCCAGTGAAACCCTGGCTTAAGTATATTTGTGTTACATATTTAGAAAGAAGATACATTAAGGGGGCAGCTAGGTGGCGCAGTGAGTAGAGCGTCAGCCCTGGAGTCAGAAGACCTGAGTTCGGATCTGGTCTCAGACACTTAACACACACAAACAAAAACCTAGCCGTGTGACCTTGGGCAAGTTACTTAACCCCAATTGCCCTCCAAAACACACACACACACACACACACACACACACACACACACGAAGATACATTAAACATGGAAGCTTTTCAACCTTGTGGCACTGAATGATCATCTACACAGGACATCCTTCAAAAGCTACAATTAAGGACCCTCCTAGTTTCTCAGCAATACAAGAGATTGAGATCTTCTTGTTCATTTCCTTGACATTCCTGTTTAATGCCTAGAAATTTCTTTTTTATTGCATCCTTGAAGGTTGCATAGATCATTTTACTTTTCAGAGATGCTAGTTCTGGTGCCCATTGAAAAAACATCAACTCTTTTCTGGATTCCTTTGTTTCAAAGCTTGCATCATATAAAGTGTAGCGACAATCCTTTTCAGGAAGCATTCCCATGAAATGCTTGAAAGGATCAATAATGGTTACACCATCTCCCACTAAGATCACTTTGCCTTCTTCCACAATGAGGCATTTTTTGTCAGCACTGAGACAAAAGATTGCCTTCTTTCTTTTCTTGATTTATTCTGGTGTGGAACATTTCCGAACCTTCATATCATAGAAAATGCGGCATACTTTGTCAGCTACTTGTACTCCTGAGGCCATCTTTCCAAAGCAGACCATCAGGAGCAAGGTCTGGTCCCTGGGACAGCGGGGGTGGGGAGGAGGGGGAGCCAAGAGTCTAGGCGCTGCTACGTTCTAGAGTGCTAAGGGGCGTCTTCCTCCCAGGAGCCTGAGGAAGGGAACAGCAAGAGCTGGAGGGAGGGAGGCGACAGTGGACGAGGCTGTAGGGGAGAGCTGACAGGTCAGAGAGTGAGCAAGGGAGGGAAAGAGGAAGGGACTCATCTTCTTTTTCAAAACAAATATTCTTAGAGAGGCTACTGGCAGCCTAGAGGAAATGGTAAAGGTTTTAAAAGTCCTGATTCCTTTCCCTTAGGGTTTTAAGACTTGGTAAAGGAGATTAGACAGCTAAACAAACCACTATATATAATCAAAGGCAGAGCTGGGGACTAGGTAAAGTCTTTATTCAAGTGGAAAGGTTAGAAGGCATTTATAGATCTTAAGTCTCAGTCTTTTTAATGCAGGGATTGCATTAAATTAAAAAGGGGTTGTACAAATAAAACAAATGTAACCAAGATCAGAAGGAAAGCACAAAATTGGGGAAAACATTTTATGGATAGCTTATCAGAGAATGGTCTCAAATCTAAAATATATTTTAAAAAAAACTTTGTCAAATGAGGTCATCCTTCAATTGATAAATGACCTAAGGATATGAACAGGCAGTTTTCCAACAAAGAACTCCAAACAATTTATACTCGTATTTTAAAAAGGCTCTAAATCATTATTGATTAGAGAAATGCAAATTAAAACCACATTGATATGTCATTTTACACCTATCAGATTGGCTAAAATGATAGAAGGAGAAAGTGATTAATGTTGGAGGGGATGTGGAAAAACTGGTATACTAGTTGTTGGCATTATTGGTGGAATGATGAACTGATCCAACCATTCTAGAGAACCATATAGAATTCTGTCTAAAGAGTTATTAAACTACCTATGCTCTTTGCCCCAGAAATACCACTACTTCGTCTGTTTCTGAAGATAATTAGGGAAAAAGGAAAAGAACTTACATGTTCTAAAATGTTTATAGCAGCTCTCTTTGTGGTAGCAAAGAACTGGAAATTACAGTCAATTGGGGAATAGATGAACAAGTTAGGGTACATGATTGCAATGATGAGCTTGTTTTTTCTTTATTATAGTGTTTCTCTTTTGTTCTGATTCTTCTTTCACAATATGACTTATGTGAAAATATGCTTAATATGATTAAACATGTATAGTCTGTATCAGATTGCATGCCATCTTGGGGAGACGGAAAGGTAAGGAAGGGGAAAATTTTGGAACTCAAAATCTTATGAAAATGAAGGCTGAAAAAGGCAAAACCATATTCTCATTGAATTTGGCTCAGGGAGAGAGTGACATACATACTAAATGGGATATCTCAACCTACAGCAGAATAGGGGGAAGGGGGATGAGAGGAGGGATGATGGAGGGGAGGGCATTCTGGGGGGAGGGGAGGTTGGAAATACCCACTATAGAAGAGGGACAGGATCAAAGTAGGGAATGGACCAGGTGGTGGGGGGGGGTGGGTGGGAGGGAAATATAGCCAGTCTTTTATAATATATCTACTATGGTAATGTTTTGCATAGCTAGACATGTACAACACAAACTGAACTGCTTATCTTCCCAGAGGGAATGGGTAACAAGGGAGGAAGGGAATGGATCTGAAATTCGAGGTTTTAAAATTAAATGTTTCAAATATTTATAAATACTATTATTAATACTATTTTGCATGTGATTGGGAGATAAGATGTTCAGGCATTGGGGCACAGAGATTCACCTCACCCTAATGGTAAAGTCGAAGGGGGTATGGGAGAAGATATGGGAGAGAGCAGATTGGATGAGAGGATATCTTGTGGGACTGCTATTCTGGGGTGGTAGGTAGGGGAAAAAATGGGCAAAAAATTGTAACTCAAAATCTGGCAGAAATGAATGATGTAAACCAGAAGTTAATAAAGCATTTGTTAAAAAAAGAAAAGAAAAGAAAATGAAGGTTGAAAACTAAAAAGAAAGAAGGAAATTATGGACTCAGTGATTTTAGAAAAACATGGAAAGACACATGAAATAATGAAGAAGAAAATGAACGTAACTGAGAGAATGATGTATACAGCAACAGCAATATTGTTTTAAGAAAACTGAGAGAAGAAGTCATTTTATCTATTATAAAGACCCAAATTAACTATAAAGGACAAATACAGAAAGATGTTATCTGCATCCAGAGAAGAACTAAGAAATAGAAGTATGTAGAAAATGATTTTACATATATTACATATTTGTGTCTAATGATAGCCATCTCTATGGTGGAGAGAAGAAATAAAAGAAATTGACATTTTGTTGTATATCTGAAAGGAATAGCAAGGTGTGCATAGTAGATTTGCAGCTTCATGAGCAATCATCTTTTTTATTGTACTGGATTATGGAAATGCTTGTTTTATTCCATAAATTAAAAAGAAATTTAATAATTAAAAAAAGAAAAGAAAAAATCAAGGATGGAGGCTGGGGCCAGAACGTTGAGGGCAGGGTCTATGAGCCAGATCTGCCCTGCAGAAGCAGTACTCAAGACTGAGGATCAGGCTCCATTTCACAGGGTTTTCTTGAGAGAGGGCAAAGAAAGCAGCAACCTAAACAAACTCCTGCCAAACCTAGGATCTCAGAACCCAATGAGCCTATGCCCCTTGGCAGCTTCTCAGTCTCCCCTATGGGGGAGGGTGGAGAAGGTAGGTAATAGCTATGGATGTGGGGCAGGCCCAGATCCTTGTGCCTCCTGAAGAATATTATTGGGTTGCCTTCTCTTGTATGAAGAAACCTGGGGCCCCAGGACTGGGCCTCCTTCCTTGCTCACTCATATTTCCTGAACATGAGAGCTGGGGAAGGCCTGGTGCTACCACCTGAGACCTCAGGAGGCCACATTTCAATAAGGCAATTAGTAAATATATGTTCCTTGAGCTTAAAAGCACTAAATAGTCAGGATACTTGCTAGAGTTCTAGTCTAAGCTCTGACACTAACTCTGAGTTAATGGTATTTCTTCTGTAAAACTCAGGGTCCAGGCAATTTCTAGCTCCAATTATAAAACTATGAGATTTGGCTTCACTTTTTCCTTTACTTCATCCTCAACTCCAACCTGCTGGAAGAGTCTTCCTGTGTGACCTTGGGCAAATCACAACCCATCTCTTAGGCCTCAGTTTCCTCTTATGTAAAATGGACTAAATACTAAATAATCAAGATCTCTTCCAGTTGGAAAGTGCTGTTATGATATTTTGAGGGCTTACAGCTGTAATGGAAATGCAGATTTGAAGATCTTCCCTGCCCCTAGGCCCTTTGATTGGCTTAAGAGACTTTGATTGGCTTTAAGAAACTCTGAAAACCTTCCTTGATTTGAAAATGTACTCTGCCTCCTAATAGGCTGAATGTGGTCACATGGAGCCTGTGGTAGGAGGCTTGGTTTTCAGGAATGACCACACCTTGATGCTGTGTGATTGGGCAGTGGGTCAAGAGGGTGGTTACATTCTGTGAGCCAGGAGAAGACTATATAAACCCTGATTTGAGGCTTTGCTTTGGGGCTCACTTTGAGAAGTGTTGTGTGATTTGACCAGATGAGATTCTGGGAAGCTGTTGAGAGCCCCCTGGCTTTGAAAACCCAGATGTTGATGCTTCCCTCTCTGGTAACTGTGATTTGGTATTGATGTAATGGTTGGACAGTTTGGAAGCCTGTCTGCTTGATCTGTTTGTTTCTCTGTTTTGAAACTACTGTCTGTATACTCTGAAGTTTGGGGTGCTGACCTTTTTCCCCTGAACTAGGTAAATGATATATGTTTGTTTGATTAAAGTAAGCTTGTTAACCCATTTTGAGTTGCTTTCCTTTACAAAAGCAGATCTAAGAACCTGTGTTGGCAGTCACCCTGGGGATATTGGGGTGCTTGCTGCTACAACAGCATGGAGGAGAGGGGTAGATGCAGATTCAAGCCCTTTTTCAGCCCACTTGTCTGTCTGGAACATTGCTGCACCTCTGGTAAAACTGTGAATAGATACAATCATTCTGGAACTATGCCCTAAAAATTTCCAAGCTGTGTAAACCCTTTGAAGAGGTACCACTACCAGGTCTAGACCCCAAAAGTCAAAGAAAGAGGAAAAGAGCCTTTATCTACAAAACTATTCATGACAGCTCTTATTCTGATGGCAAAGAACTAGAAACTCAAAGGGTGACTACCCACTGAGGACTGACTAAACACATTTTGGAATATGAATGCAATGAAATATTTGGGGGCTATAAGAAAAGCTTGTATTGGGGCAGCTAGGGGATGTAGTAAATAGAGCACCAATCTTGGAGTCAGGAGGACCTGAGTTCAAATCTGGCCTCAGCCACTTGACACAACTAGCTGGTGACCTTGGGCAAATCACTTAACCCCAATTGCCTTGTCTTCTCCTCTCAAAAAATTTTTTAAAAAATTTTTTTTAAAAAGAAGGAAAAGCTGGTATGGATTGATACAGAATGAGAAGAGCAGAACCAGGAGCACCATTTATATAATAACAACCACATTTTTAAGATGAACAACTTTGAAAAACTTAAGAATTCTAATCAATGCAATGACCAACTGTGATTCCAGAAGAAGCACGATAAAGAATGCTACCCACGGGGCGGAGTTCGGAGCCGGCCTCAGACACTTAATCCACACAAACAAAAACCTAGCGGTGTAACCTTGGGCAAGTTACTTAACCCCAATTGCCCTAAAAGGGCGGCTAGATGGCGCAGTGAGTAAGAGCACCGGCCTCGGAGTTGGGATGACCCGAGATCAGATCCGGCCTCAGAAAATGAGCACCCACGCATAAATAATGACTAGCCATGTAACCTTGAGCAAGTTACTTAACCCCAATTGCTTTAAAAAAAAAAAATTATAATCTTTGCAAGCTGCCTGTGGTGCACTGTGAGGTTAAGTGACTTGCCTGGAGTTACACAGTGTGTGTGTGTGTACATATATTCTTTGTATCTGTGTCTATACATATTTATACATCTATGAATATCTATCTAAAGCTGCATCCCCTTGGTGATAGTAGTTAAAAAGTGAGAAATTGATTGTTTTTCCTTTGATGCCTCTGAAAAACTTGTTGAAAGTGTAAAATGGGTGTTGGGATGGTTTAAAGGCAGGAAAAGGAAATAATCAGTGTTGAGGTTTAAGGTTTAAGGGCACTCAAGGCTACAAAATATCAATAGGCCAAGTCCTAACAAATGAATTGGACTCAAGTCTTCTCTCAGACAAAGTAAAGCAAAGTTTATTAAAGATTCGCCATGATGGATAGACTCTTAAGGAGCCTAAGTATCTGTGACATTTGTATTGGATAAGCAGGTCAGAATAATTGACACAAAGTGAGTCTGCACTAGATTACTCTTGATGGGGTACAGGCTCTGGGAAACCCTTTGAACTCTGAATCTTCCCATTTGATGAAGCATTTGCCTGAGGCCATAAGCCTTTTGTTATAGCTAGATCCAAATCTCTTACTCTTACTAGCCTAGTCCTCCATTGTCCATCTACTTCCTACCCTTGATCCTATCAAAATATCTATATCTGGTGCTGGAGCAGTGAATAGAGCACCAGCCCAGGAGTCAGGAGGACCTGAGTTCCAATCTAGCCTCAGACACTTGGCTAAGTCACTTAACCCCAATTGCCCTGCCCTCCCCGCTCCAAAAAGCAAAAAATAAAAAAAGGAGAAAGGCCCTTCCACTTCTAAATCTATGATCCCAAGCTAAATAATGCCAACTACTTTCAAGGAACAAAGATCAGAAAGTGCTGAAATGAAAATTAAAATAGTTTTTTAAAACATCTATACCCAAATACCCTTAAACTAGCCTAGCCCTCCATTGTCTGTCATCTCCAAGTAGGCTTCAGCTATTTCCCACCCTTAATCTCATTACTGGAGTCTGACCTCATTTGATTCCTCTTCAAGACCCTCCCCCCTCAACCCCTCCTCTAGACCACCCCTAGATCCCTCCCACAGTTTTTCTGTATATAAGATTCATCTTGCCTCAATGAAGGGGTTGAGAATTCAATCCAGTGCAAACTCATTCTGGGTCAGATTATTCTGTCCAATACAAACTTCACAAATACTTATGCTCCTTAAGAGTCTACCCATGAAGGTGAATCCTTAATAAACTTTGCTTTAGGGGCGGCTAGGTGGTGTAGTGAGTAGAGAGTCGGCCCTGGAGTCAGAAGGACCTGAGTTAGTATCGTATCTGGCCTCAGACACTTAACACACACACAAAAACCTAGCCGTGTGACCTTGGGCAAGTTACTTAACTCCAATTGCCCTCCAAAAAAAAAAAGGCAAAAAATAAATTTTGCTTTATTTTGGCTGAGAGAAGAATTGAGTCAAATTCATTCAGCAGGACCTGGCATGTTGATATTTTGGGGTCTTGAGCCCCTAAACCTCACCACACTCAGTCCCTTCTTGGAGGCAAGATGGAATTTAAATATAGAAAGATTGTGAAAGGATCTAGATGTGGTCTAGAGGAGGGGTTTGGGTAGGGTCTTGAGGGGGAGTCTAAGGAGGATCTTGAGGGGACTTAGATCAGACTCTAGCAATGAGATTAAGGGTGGGAAGTATCTGAAGGTTACAGACAATAGAGGGCTAGGCTAGTTTGAGAGTATTTGGGTATAGCTATCTTGAAGGATCAAGGGTGGGAAGTAGCTGGACAAAGAGATAGGTTAGCTTAAGAGTAACAGATTTGGACCAGGCTGTAATGAAAGGCTTATGGCCTCAGGCAAATGCCTCATCAAGTGGGAAGATTCAATCAGAGTCCAAGGGGTTTCCCAGAGCCTGTACCCCAGCAGTCAGCACCATTATTCTTCAGCTGAATTACGTCATATTGCTGAAACAAAAAGAGCTTTGATTCAGGAATACTGGGTCCAAGTCCTGCCTCTTCCTCTAATTAACTACTTTTCCAAGTCACTTCCTTTCTCCAGGCCTCAGTTTCTGCATCTACAAAATGATGTTGTTAGACCAGTGAGTGATCTCTAAAGTCTTTTGTAACTCAAAGAATAGGAAGATGATTGGGGAGGGAGGAGGAAGGCAGTAGGAAAAGAGAAATGGAACAGTACTGAGAGAAATTAATATTTCTTAATTAATATTAATTAGTATCTCTCTCAGATATTAATAGCCAATTCTTAAAATTGGGGAGACCCTAGTTTCTTTTTCCCCTTGGATAATCTCTCAAGGACAGGGCTGATGAAAGATTAGATTAACATTCTCCTCATTCTGCATGTTCTAATCTAAGGGGAAACTCCCTTCTGTTTAGCTTTGGGTGGGTAATAAAGTCTTTGAATAGATTGCCTAAACTAGGGGTAAATGAAGTAAATGATATAATCAAAATTCAGGTCCAGCCCTTCATTGTAATGTTCATTCTCATTAATTGTTAACCAATCAGAGTTGATTGCTACCCTCAGGAACACCCCTCTTCTTTATATTATAAAGTGCTACCATGATAGATTTTGGTCTGAGAGACTGCCAAATGACCATGCTTTTATTAAAATGCTGGCATTAATAAAATTATTAAACACAGAAATTATGTCTCTTTAACATTTTTTAAACACCACAGTACTAAGAACTTTCACAATTTCTAGCTTGTACAGAGAGACAGGAGCAGAAGAGGCAAAGAGTAACCTAAGGAGGACACACTGGAACAATTTAAACCCATTCAAAAATGGGGGAATAGAATTCACTCCCAAATAAGAAGAGTTCCATCCCCAATAAACTCACCTTAAACAATGTTTCCGAGTAACTAGGAGAATTATGGGTATCTTCCTAAAGACAATTCTACTTCATTCAGTTGACAAGCAATTCTAAGATCATAGGAGTTATTTGTATTAGGTCTTTTTGTTGTGGCAAAGAATTGGAAACTGAAGTAATGTCCATCTTTTGGGGACTGGCCAAACAAATTATGGCATACCGATGAAATGGAATAATATATTGTGCTATAAGAAGTGATGAAGGGGGTGGTTTCAGACAAACCTGGGAAGACTGATATGAACTGATGCAGAGTAAAGTGAGCAGAACCAAGAGAACAATTGTTCTCTACTAACAATACTAACAATGTTATTGTAAAAACAAGCAGCTTTGAAAGCCTCAGGAACACAATGACCAAACACAATTCTAGAAGACTCATGATGAATCAAAATGCCAACTTCCAGAGAGAGGTAATGGTACATTTTTTTTTTAAACATGGCCAATGTAGGCATTTGTTTTACTTGACTATGTATGTTTGCAACAGGTTTTGTTTTTCTTGTTTGTTCAGTATAGGAAGGAGTAGTAGGTGGAAAAGGATGTGAATCTGATCATAAAATAATACTGAATTTTTTGAAATATCAAACAGAACTAGAATAAACTTTATAAAAGATTATTTGTCCAAATCTTTCATTTATAGGTGAAGAAGGCAAAATAAGGTGTCCAACATAAAAAAAAAAAAAGACTCACCTAGGGATCCCCATTCATTACCCCTTTCCACTATGGCACACTGACTGACTTTGACACTTCAGAAGAAGTATAATTTCATCAATGTCAATATTTCTTTCAATGGTGCAGATGAAAACCAACCCATGTCCTCTCTTTTTTCCCCCCTCCTTCCCCTCTTCCCTCCCCAACTCCCCTAGATGACATGCAATCCAATGTAGGCAATACATGTACAATCATATTAAACATATTTCCACATTAGTCATATTGTGAAAAAATGAATCATAACAAAAGGGAAAAACCAAAGAAAAAAAAAGAGAAAATAGCATACTTCAGTCTGCATTCATAGTCCCTATTTCTCAGGATGTGGATAGCATTTTCCATCATGAGTCATTTAGAGTTGTCTTAGATCTTGCATTGCTGAGAAGAATTAAGTCTATCAACATTGTTCATTGCACAATGTTGCTGTTCCTGTGTACAACATTCTCTGGTTCTGTTCACTTCATTCAGCATCAGTTCATGTAAATCTTTCCAGGTTTTTCTGAAATCCTCCTGCTCATCATTTCTTATGGAACAATAGTATTCCATTACATTCATATTCCATACATTCACAGCTTATTCAGTCATTCCCCAATTGATGGGTATCCCTCACCTTCCAATTCTTTGCCATCACAAAAAGAGCGCTATAAATATTTTTGTATATGTAGGCCCTTTTCCCTTTTTGATGATCTCTTTGGGATACAGAACTAGTAGTGGTATTGCTGGATCAAAGGATCTTATGTAAGTTTTATAACCCTTTGGACACAGTTCCAAATTGCTCTCCAGGGGTGGCTAGGTGGCACAGTGAATAGAGCATTGGCCCTGGAGTCAGGAAGACCTGAGTTCAAATCTGGCCTCAGACACTTAATACTTACTAGCTGTGTGACCATGGGCATGTCACTTAACCCCAATTACCCTGCCCTCCTAAGAGCAAAAAAACAAAAACAAAAAACAACAGCAAAGACAACAACAAAACAAATTGCTCTCCAGAATGGTTGGATCAGTTCACAACTCCACTAACAATCATACCCTCTCATCTTACTCTATTCTTATCTACCCCTCAATCTTCCACAAGATACTACCCCACAAGGTACTTGCCTAGTTCTCTTGGCATTGATCACAGATAGCATTGGAGCACCCTATCTATCCATTGCTGATCCTTTGCTCTCATGCACTGACCAGCGTGCTTTCTTTCACAGTCCCGTGTATTCTGGCACTATTCACTTCTTTTGTGTAATTCTCAACAGGCAATTCCTCATATATTATTCATGCCCATGATGCATATCTACTTTGTCCTCTGGGTGACTCTTAACTTTTGTTTTTCAGAGCTTGTGGTATACTATGATTTACAGTACCACAGCATTACCAGCAGTGTATTGATATTTAAAATAGGGTATTTATTTTGAAGAGAAGTTGGGATCATTAAAAGCAAAGTATAATTTCCTCATAGGCAATCCAGTCTTGTTCTCTTTCTCCTTCTCTGTTGTGGAAACACCTCATTATCCATACACAAAGTCTATCTAAGATGTATCTATTGACCATTGGACCAGCTCCAGGGGAAGTCCATTTAACACTATACCATACTCTAGGTAAGACATTTTTTATTTAAGTGAAAAGCAAGACATTATCTTTGCCTTCAAAAACCATACATCCTGATGAGGAAGAAAATAAGTCAATAACTGGAATCATACAAGATTATACATAGTAGAAGAAGAATCCACAGTTTTCTGAGAGGGGATAGAATTAGGCTCTGGATTTAGGAGGTTCAATTAAATAAGATAGCTAGATAGAGTGGGTATATACTATGGCCCAGGCACTATGCTAATCATTGTGAATGCAAATACAGGTAAAAAGAAAGATAATCCCTTCCCTCTAGGAGCTTACATTCTAAATCATAATCCATAACCCACTCTATACCCCTCTACCATTAGATTTCTCATTCCAGTCCCCTCAACCTTCCCAACCCAAAGTTTTATCCTAACTCCTCCCAGCCTTTCCACTGTGCCCTATGGAATGCCTGGAAAGGCATCAAACTTCCCTTCATTTTAAATCTATTCTTCTCCCATTCCTCCCATCTACTGGATATTCCCCTCAATTTCTTTCTTTTTTTTTTCTTTTTGGAGGGCAATTGGGGTTAAGTAACTTGCCCAAGGTCACACAGCTAGGATTTTTTTATTTGTGTGTGCATTAAGTGTCTGAGGCTGGATCTGAACTCAGGTCCTTCTGACTCCAGGGCCAAAGCTCTACTCACTGCGCCACCTAGCCACCCCTTCCCCTCAATTTCTAATTCTTTGCCACTACAAAAAGAGTTGCTATAAATATTTTTGTACATGTTGGTCCTTTCCCCTTTTTGATGCTCTCTTTTAAATACAGACCTAGTAATGATATTGTTGGATCGAAGGGTATGCACAGTTTTATAGCCCTTTGGGCATAATTGCAAATTGCCTCCAGAATGGTTGCATCAATCCACAACTCCAACAATGCATTAGTGTCTCCTCTAACATTTATCATTTTCTTTTTTTGTGATGTTAGCCAGTCTGATAGGTGTGAGGTAGTACCTTGGTTGTTTTAATTTTAATTTCTCTAATCAATAGAGATTTAGAGCCTTTTTTCATATGACTATGAATGGCTTTAATTTCTTATCTGAAAACTACCTGTTTATATCCTTCAGCCATTTATCAATTGGGGAATGACTGAACAAGTTGTGATATATGAATGTAATGGAATACTACTGTGTTATAAGAAATGATGAGCAGGCAGATTTCTGAAAAACCTGAAAAGATTTACATAAACTGATGCTGAGTGAAATGAGCAGAACCAGGAGAACATTTTACACAGTATCAACAACATTGTGTGATGATCAATTTTGATAGACTTAGCTCTTCTCAGCAATACAGTGATCCAAGACAATTCAAAAAGACTTATGGTAGAAAATGCTCTCAACATCCAGAGAAAGAACTATGAAGTTTGAATGCATATTGTAGCATATTATTTTCACTTTTTTTGGTTTTTGTTTTTTCTTTCTTGTGTTTTCTCTTTTGTTCTGATTCTTTTTTCAAAACATGACTAATACAGAAATATGTTTAATATGATTATACATGTATAACATATCAAGTTGCTTGCCATCTTGGGGGGGGGGGAAGAGGGAAGAAGGAAGAAAAATGTGGAATTCAAAATCTTGTAAAACTGAATGTTGAAAAAATTTAGAAAATTTCCAGGAAAACCTAAAAATTTTCCTTGTTGTTGTTTGTTATCAAGAATAAAAACATCTTTTCAATTGTATAAGAAGGAGAGAGAGAGAGAGAGAGAGAGAGAGAGAGAGAGAGAGAGAGAGAGAGAGAGAGAGAGAGAAACTTGGCTTTCCCCTAATGACACAACTTCTTTAGTCACCCAGTACTAAGTGTACTTTCACTCATTCTCCTCAGCTCTCTGGTCAAGGTGAGGGTGTTGGAATACTGTTTACACCCCATTGCTACTTCTCTCTCTCCATCACTTAGTAATCTCTCTTTCTTTGAGGTACAAGCTATTCATATTTGCCACCCAATCAAAATCTTGGTAGCAGTTGTCTACAGAACTCCAGGTTGTTTCCCTTCTTTCTTTAATGAATTCAACATATGGCTTACATTTTTCTCTCCTCTACAACCTCTGCCCTCATATGAAGGTACTTTGCCTGATTCTCCCTCAAATACCCTAACCACTCAGTTCTTTAACCTACTCACCTCTCATGAGCTACTGTTCCACCCAACCTCAGCCTCAATGATGCACAAAGATGGTCTTACTTACTATTGCCGTCACCCACAAATGTACCATCTCCATGGTCCAGAATTCTGAAATCTGCTTATCTGAGTATAAACTATTGGTTTTTCAACTTTCCCCCTGCCTTTTCTATTTTTTTTTATTTTTTTAAGCAATTGGGGTTAAGTAACTTGCCCAAGGTTACACGGCTAGTCATTGTTTATGTGTGGGTGCTCATTTTCTGAGGCCGGATTTGATCTCGGGTCATCCCAACTCCGAGGCCTGTGCTCTTACTCACTGCGCCGCCTAGCCGCCCCTTTAGGGCAGTTGGGGTTAAGTAACTTGCCCAAGGTTACACGGCTAGGTTTTTGTTTGTGTGGGTTAAGTGTCTGAGGCCGGATCTGAACTCAGGTCCTTCTGACTCCAGGACCGGCGCTCTATTCACTGTGCCACCTAGCCGCCCCCTTCCCCCTGCCTTTTCAGTAAATACTACTCTTCATCTGCACTGTGATCTGCAATCCCTTGACCTTGAAGTTTTCTTCTAAGCCATCTTGCCTGCAGAGCCACTCTCTCCTCTTCTCCTTATATTGACTCCTTTCTGAACCAGTTCAACTCTGCACTGTCCCCCTCTCTTGAATCTCTAGCTCTGTATCATTTTGCCTGTTAAATCCAGCTAAGACTCGACCTTGGATCACTCCCACCATTTATCTCCTTTGAGCCTGCCTACACAAGAACTGCTGAATGAAGGTGTAGAAAATTATATAACCATTCTGACTGGATCCACCATAAATTTATGTTACATAATCTCAACTGAACACTCATTACTTCTAGGCAAGACTACTATTCTTCCATTATCAACTCACTAAGCCATTCTCCACAGTGGCTCTTCCAAAACTTTTCACTTCTCTTCAAACTTCCCATAGCTCTCCCTCCCCCTATGCTCTCAGATAAGTACCTTCCCTCATATTTTACAGAAAAAGTGAGATTATTGCCATGAAATCTCTCTTCTCCTCTCTTCCTCATCTCCTCTCACTCAAGTGCCTTCTGACACTTTTGTCTTCCCTCACCCCTGTCTCACATGACAAAGTGGCTATACTTTTTACCAAGGCTAACTCCTTTCCTTGTTCAAGTGATCCTATTCCATCCCATCTCATCCAACAGGCTGTCCCCTCTGTCATCCTCACTTTTTCACTCAATTTTAATCTCTTCTTGCCTACAAACATGTCCATATCTCCTGTAGCCTGCAAAAAACAAAACAAAACAGAAAACCTCCTGTCATCCTATATCTCTTCTGCCCTTTGTAGTTAAATTCTTCAAAAAGGCCATCTACAGTATGTACCCCTATCTTCTCTCCTCTCACTCCTTAACTCCTTACTCCAACTTTATCATTCCAGTGAAACAACTAATACTAATGTTACTAATGTGCCGGGGGCCTTATCTACGGCACCGGCGGCGGGTTGATCTGTAACTATTATATCCCCGTCCTCTCTACTCACCTATCCCCATGGCGAGTCTTCGGTCGTCACCGGCCTCCGAAGAGGAATTAACCCAGACAGAGCACCCGAGGTTTCAGGGGTTGTTTATTCACGGCTGGTCACATCCCGAGAGAGAGATGCTTCCGAGTACAGCATCTTATATACATTAAACCACGCCCTCGCCCCAACTATGGCCCAATAAAACCTATACCTTATATGGAAATTAGCACAGTAAAAGCAAAGCCTATCCCCGCCCCAACACTAATGATCTCTTAGTTGCCAAATCCAATAACCTCTTCAATCTTCTTCACATCTCTGCAGCCTTTGACAATTGTTGATCACTCTCTCCTCCTTCTCTCCAGGATTTCTGGACACTATACTCTCCAGGTTTTTTCCTACTTATCTGACCACTCTTTCTCTGTTTTCTTTGCTGGATCCTCCTCCAGATCACAGCCTCTAACTGTAGGTGTCCCTCAGGGTTCTGTCCTGGGCCCTCTTTTATTCTCCCTCTACGTTACTTCACTTAGTGATCTCAACAAGGATGTCTCCTTTAGGAAAGAATTGGTCAACTTACTTTTTGGAAAATCTTGGGAAGTCACTAGAGCCTGAGGAAGTATTTTGGTTTAGCACTGAGAGCTCTGGATTTAGAGGTAGAAATAAATACATAAAAAATAAAGTCACTTTGTCATATGAGACAGGGGTGAAGGAAGACAACGTGTTAGAAGGCACTTGAATGAGAGGAGATGAGGAAGAGAGGAGAAGAGAGATTTCATGGCAATAATCTCACTTTTTTCCTGTAAAATATGAGGGAAGGTTCTCATCTGAGAGAGTAGGGGGAAGGAGAGCTATATGAAGTTTAAAAAGAAGTGAAAAGTTTTAGAAGAACCACTCTGGAGAGTGACTTAGTGAGTTGATAATGGAGGAATAATAGTCTTGCCTAGAAGTAGTGAGTGTTCAGTTGAGATTATGTAACATAAATTTACAGTGGATCCAGTCAGAATGGTTATGTAATTTTCTACACCTTCATTCAGCAGTGTTTGGAGCCAGAAGACCAGGATTCAGTCTTGAATTGGTTACCTTTGTAACCTTGGGCTGGTCATTTCATCTCTTCCAACCTCAATTTCTTTACCTATAAAAGTGGGGAGAGAGGGGGTCTGTAGCCTTAAATCTATTATTTTGTTATTATGAAGTTTAAAGAAGATCATGTCATATGTTTTCAGAGACATAAGCACTCAGTGCTGAGATGGTCTCTATCTCTCTTGACTGATGGCAGATAGGTTCTTGGAGGGGGAGAGGTTCAAGGTGGGAAATGGGGACTTTCTGACTTGAAAACTTAAAATTAGGGGCGACTAGGTGTCGCAGTGAACAGATCACTAGCCCTAGAGTCAGGAGGACCTGAGTTCAAATCTGACCTCGGACACTTAACACTTACTATCCATGTGAACTTGGGCAAGTCACTTAACCCCAATTGCCCTGCCTTCCCTCCTCCAAAAAAAAGCCCTCAAAATTAAAATGTAAAGACCTTTTTCAAGAACAAATTTACTTGAGAGGTTTTTGGTTTCATTAAGATTTTAATTGTTTTTTAACTTTTTATTTAAATTCTGGTGCTTATAAATATACTGGGCAAGACTAGGGAAAACAATGAAAAAATGAAAGACAAGATCACTGTCCTCAAAGAGCTCATGGTCTAGTTTGGAAGACCAAAAATACATATGAAAATGGTTTTTACAAATGACTCTTGAATGCCTATAATTCTCAAGGAACTATCATTTTTACATGCATTAGAGGCACTTAAATTTTTAGGCCCCAGAATTAGAACTGTTCTGTATACTTAGTTGTATTTTTTGTTATAGGCAATCTGCTAAATGTCCAAAAAACATATATAATATTGTAATGGGAATGGGAATTTGAAGATATTCTCTGACCCTTAATAGGCTGAATATAATTACATGGACCCCATGGTGGGAGGAGCTTGCTGAAAGGGTAGAATAGGAAGGGTGGAACAGGAAGGAGCAAAGCAGAGCATGAATAGAGCTGGGAGGAGGCAGAGCTGAGGCAGAGCTTCTAGTGCGAGTGAGAGAGGGGTATTTTTGCTTAAAGGAGCCTATATTGTTTTGAAAGCCTCATGGAGGGAAGGATACCAGCGCTCAATACATTGGTAATGTATACCAACTTCTATGTTGCTATGATGGATTTAGCTTTCTGGTGTTTGATAAATGTTTTGGTTCTGTCTTCCATGTGGAGAGTTTATAATATTTTGTGATTCAGAACTATGCCAGCATATTCATAGCCACCATGGGTACTGTGAATATTATATTGACCTTATAAATATGTATGTATATATGTATATGTATATGTGTATATATATACATATACACACATACATGTATACATATGTAGCTATACTTATAGATATAGTTTGTATATGTGTGTATATGTATATATGTATGTGTACACACACACACACACACACACACACACACACACACACACAGGGCAAACTAACAGACCAGGACAAGACCAGTGAAGGCCCAACTCTCCCACTTTGGCTCTACAGCCATTTTTGACTTGAGGATTAGCTGTTCTTATTTCCCCTACAAGTCAATATTTCATTCATTCTACAAATATTTACAAAGCAATTATAAATGCCAAGGACTAGCTCCTGTGCTAGGGTATAACAAGCTATACCTAGTCCATGCCCAAGGAATTTACTTCTAGTCTGCTCCAGGTCCTACCCAGATGGTTTTTTTCAGCCTAAAGGCAGTCTAGTCTGTGTGAATACCTCACAGGGTTTAGAACAACTAAGCAGGAATTTACTATAAGAATAGAAGAAAAGTGGCTCCAATAAAATGTCTTGAGAGTCACTCTAGGAATATTCTAATAGGAAAGGTGCAAATCTGACAAATAACAAAACTCCATATAAATAAGGTCTCACTAATAATTTTCTGTTAAGCAATTTAATGAACCCAGGGTGAAAATATCAATGTTAATTTATATTCCTTCTAGTCTTAGCTCTCCAGAGGGAGGATTCTCATTTTCCTAGTTAATCTTCCACACACACTTTAAAGCCAGGCAGGAAAGTATAGAGAGAGATATTTGGGGTCCCTATATCTAGGAGGCACACTGTATCAGTGATTTCACACACACACATATATGTATACAAACACACACACCCCTGAACTCATCTTTCCCCCCCATAAGCTCTCTCTCCCTTCCAGACTTCTCTATTACCATGCCAATCTCACAGGCTCACAAGCTAGTTGTCATCCTTAACCTCTCACTATCTCTTGTCAACTCCCCCTTTAATCTGTTGCCAAAGGATGTTGATTTCACCTTTGCAACATCTCTGGAATATGACCCTTTCTTTCCTCTGATACTAGCAATCACCTCAGCACTGAACTATTTTTAAATTTTTAATATTTTTTTTCTCAATTACATGTAAAAACAATTTTGAGTTACAAATCCTCTCCCTCTCTCCCTTTCCACATCATTGAGAAGGCAAACAATTTGATAAAGGTTACACATGTGCAGTCATGCACTATATTTTCATATGTCATGGTGTGAAGGAAAAAGAACAATAAAAAATAAAGTTTAAGGAAAGTATGCTTTGATCTGCACTCAGATTCCATCAGTTCTTTCTCTGGAGGTGGATAACATTTTTCATCCTAAGTCCTTCAGAATTGTCTTGGATCATTGTATTTCTGAGAACAGCTAAGTCATTTACAGATGTCCATTGTATAATATTGCTGTTACTGTGTACAATGTTCTCCTGGTTCTACTCACTTCACTTTGCATCAGTTCATATAAGTCTTTCCAGGTTTTTCTGAAAGCATCCTGCTTGTCATTTCTTATAGGACAATAGTATTTGTCAGCCCTTCCCAGAGCTGCTGGCCTTATATGAAGGTTTGAAGAAAGTTTGAGATTCTTCATCAAAAGCCATGGGGAGAATTAAAAGTTGGTTTCAATGTATATGGTATCTATCAAAGCTCTCATGTTTTCATTGGTTCTTCCTTTTTAATATTTTTTGGTGGGCAAGGAAAAAACTTTTAATGGGCAAGGAGTGAATTCTTATTTCTTCTCTCCACCTATTCCTAATGGATATCTTGGTTTTGAAGCAAAGAATGTTGGTAACATTGGCACATTTCATTTGAGGAAAGAAGAATCTCACCAAGGACTCCTTCAGAGTAGACCTTTCTTCCTACATCTCCAGGGAAGGGACCATCTAAGGACTTTTGACTCAACTCACTGTTAGTGAGTAAGTGCCACCCCTTAAGTCTTTCTTTGCCCTTCATTCCTCATCCTACTGCAGATATAATGGCCAAATCTGCCTCAGAAGTCTTAGGAAAGAGAATCAGGCTGTACTGTTAAGGGAATGTTCTTGGGGTAGTGAACTGGAAGACTGTGGAATTAGGTCTTTAAAAAAAATCACCTCCCTCCTCTATCAAATGGGGAGGAATATGTACATAAGGTGGATCTTAAGGCCTTAGAGGAACCTTTTTGGCCTTTTGGCCTAGGGTGGATGACTCATATACCCAAGCACTGAAAGTTAGGTTTCCAGCAATAATCCTGTTTGGATAAATCTTAAAATGTTTTGGGTATAGGATAAAGTTGTGAGATATGATCCCCAAATTTCAACCTCTGAAGGGTTTCTGGAAAGCCTGGGCTGTCTTCCACCCCTTTATCTCAGGGCATTTGATCGTGATAGTGAAAAGAGTCAGCTGCTATGTGGTTTAGGGGTGTTTGTGTGTGTGTGTGTGTGTGTGTGTGTGTGTGTGTGTGTGTGTGTGTGTATCCCTCCCTCACTAAAATTCAAAACCACATTCAATGTAACTGGAAGACCTCTCCAAGTTTTGACTGTTGAGCTGGAGTAGAAGTATTCAGATGCCTTGCCCTAAAGCTTGGTTGCTCACTATCTTCTTCCCACCTCTTGCTGGTAGAGGGGGGGACTCTTGCTCTCAGTGACCCCAGGAGCACACACACACTGCACAGAGGGGAGTGGGTCCTGGCCTGAACTGGGTCTCCTTTTGGTCCCCCTCTCCTTTCTCTACCTTTGTCTCTTTTATTCTCGTGCTCTTTTGTTCTCTTGGTGGGATTGTAGG
This sequence comes from Gymnobelideus leadbeateri, assembly GCA_011680675.1. Classification (NCBI taxonomy): domain Eukaryota; kingdom Metazoa; phylum Chordata; class Mammalia; order Diprotodontia; family Petauridae; genus Gymnobelideus; species Gymnobelideus leadbeateri. The sequence goes on from WOXC01009003.1 coordinate 120,580, forward strand.
TATAAATACAGACATGGATTTTGAGGACCTTTAAAAAAATTTTGTGTGACTATAAAACACTAAATACTCAATTCCAGAAGAAGCAAATGTTCTACCTCCCCCACTGAACACAATCATGGGACATGTCTTCTGCTCTATTCCCTTTTCTCTTTCTTGTTAAGACTTTTTAAAAGAAATGGTTTTTGTTTTTTTTGTAAAACATTGTATTTCATAGATACATAGAAAATACTTAATAACTGCTAATCAACTGACTGACTTTTCTTCACTTAAGAATTCCATCTCTTAACTTCTTAATTGTGCAGTGAATGGACTTCTTGTTCCTCTCAGTTGCAGTTTTCCTTCAAAGCTCTGCTTACCTGTTTTCCTACTAGAAGCCTTTCCTGAAGCCTCCTAGCTACTAGTGACTTACCCCCAAATTATTTTGCATTTATTTTAGTGCACATATAGTTCCCTGACTTCTCCCTCTTTGAGGGAAGTTCCTACCCACTTCGGATATAACACCAGAAGTATCTCTTCCCTAAATGGGAAAGCCAGGGGATTAGCTGTTCAGACCAGAGCTAGTCTTTACTGTAAAAGTAACTTGGCAGAAAATAGTACAGGCAACTTCTTCAATCAGTTCAAAGCAGTCAGTCAACTAGCTTTAATTAATTGATTAACCTTGCCAAGCCCGGTGTTAAGCACAGGGATACAAAGAAAGGCAAAAACACACAAACAAACCCCTTGGAATCTAACTCAACAAGCATTTAAGAGGCCACAATCTGCCAGCCTCAAGATTGGTGCTGGGGTTAAAAAAAAAAAAAAGACAAAAGAGAATAGCAGTCCTTGCCCTCTAGAAACTTGACTTCTATATTATTTCCTTCAGGCATGTAGGTACTTTGTTCACATTTCCATGGGAACACATTTCCATTTCTCCTTTTTATCCTGCTTCCTTTTCCTACCAACAAAGCAAAGAAAGCACTTTGATTCTACCTGTTATACTCATTCAATACAGTCCGGTTTTAGATTTTCTTCATAAAGAAATTTTTATTACCTGGATTTAAAGATAAATCCTCTAAATCTTGGGAAAGTAGGTCTTTGCTTATTAATTCATTTAATAAGAAAAACAATACCAGGACAATGAACTATTTACCTCATTAGATAACTTCAGTATTATAGTTATTTAGGGGTCATTGTGCTTACTATCTGCTTTTCAAAGCAACTCAGTAAATTGGCATTAGAGGGAAAATATTATTACTCCTATTTGTCTAAGGGTTAAGTAGTACCCTGGAGAATGGAGGGGAGTTAGAGCTGGTCAAATTCAGGGATGCTGAAGGTTCTCCTAGGACTTGGCAGTAGAAAAAAAATTAATCTGAAAAGATAGTCCTTGATACAAGAACAACAGCCTGAGAGACTGGAGAACGAGGAATAGAAAAGGACATAAGAGCAATTTTTTTTTAATGCAATCTACTTCCTCCAACCATTTTATACAAAGGCAAGGGATGGATGAGTAAGAAGAAATTGGTAGTCCATTTATTCAAAGAAATACTGTACCTTTAAATCAGGCTTGCCAAGTTTCTGAATGACTCATTGCTTCTGGACATCAGTTAAAAAAATTTTAAAACAACATATAGTTTGGTAGATTATGAAATGTTCTGGTTATTTTTAACAAAGAATTTCAGCTGTCTGAAGGAAGTACTGATAGGTCATCAGGAAAAAAAAGGAAAAAAGTCCATCCCAGGAAAGAACAAGCTACCCCCAAAGGTGTAAAGTGTGAAAGCTGTCAGCTTTCCAACTCTTTAACTAACACTAAGTATCACAGTGAGCATTTATTTATAGGCATTGTCTCATTTGATCCTCCCTTCAGCCCGGACTGTGAAGTAACATAGGTGTTATTACTAAGCCCAGTTTTACAGATGCATTCTCAAAAGCAATACTTCCGGCTAGCTAAATCTAAACCTTTACATTTCAAAGGTTCGTTTTGTGAAAGTATAAGTGTTATTCATGCTACGACCTCACAGATCTTTCTCTATGGTGTCAAATTCATTGATTTAGACCCCAAAGGAACCACAGAAGCCATCCAGTTAACCCCCTAATCTTACAAGGGAAGAATCTTAGTCTATTGAGGCAGAGTACGGAGGTCACTCAATTAAACATCGAGGACAGGCTGTGAACCTAACAACCTCTGACTCCAACCAGAGACCAGTGAGACCCAGGGAAATCCCCCTTATGATGAATCTTCAGTTTTTGTTCCCATTTTAAAGTCAACACAAACAAGGAAACAAAGAGGTAATATGTTTAAAAATGTAATCAGTACTGGAATTGCTTTTTAAATTTATTTTTTATTCTCTGTTATAAGGAATAGCTGTCTGGGTATGGAAAAGGGAAGGATATACTGGAAGATAATGGTCATGTTTAAAGAAAGAATGTCTGTAAAAAAAATTGAAGTATAGAAAATATAATGAGCACCACATTCTATTGTCATTATTCTTGAGTGGAGCTTAAATGTTCTTATAATTACTCGGCAAATTGACTTCTCGGCAAGAAAGATAGCTGTATGAATGGCAGCCAGACTCCCCAAATCCCATATACTCCAGAAAAACCGCAAAGTTCATACTTAAGGAAATAATAAAGAAATCCAATGAGGAAATACAATCAATTAATTCTTCTACCTCAAAAAATACATTAGAAACCTAATGGAAAGGTTGTTTTCCCATGATCTTTACAGCTTCCTCCTGCTCTCTCCACACAACCTTTATAGCTAATTACTGTTGTGTCACCAGCCGTAGTTAAAAGGAAAAGAAATGGAGCAAAGGAAGACAACAAACACCTTGGGAAAGTCTCAGGTTTCCAATTCAGCCAGACCACTCAGATGATCCAAATTACCTCGACCTCCCAAGCCAGCATCCCTCCGCTGCCTCTGCCCTTCCCCCTCCCCCATCCTTTCGAGGTTCAGGAAAAAATAAACAGACCGAGAGCGACAAAAAGAATTGAAAGAGGCTAGAGACAAATTAATAGTAGTTTACTTCTCAGCCACATGGCGTAGACCATGCAAAATGATCAAACCTTTCTTTCATTTACTTTGTGAAACTTACCGGGTATGATCTCCATAGAAGTGGATGTAGATAACTGTCAGGATTTTATGGACAAAAGGTGAATGAATTTTCAGGAGCCCATAAGGAAAAGCTCCTCCCCCATTGAATGGTGAAACGATACCAGGCAGTTTTCAGAGGAAGAAAATAAGGCTATCTATAGTCACATAAAAAAATGCTCCAAATCACTATTGATTAGAGAAATGCAAATCAAAATAACTGAGGCACCACATCACACCTATCAGATTGGCTAGCATGATAAAACAGGAAAATGATAAATGTTGCAGAAGATGTGGGAAAAATGGAACTCTAATGAATTGTTGGTGGAACTATGAAGTAATCCAACCATTCTGGAAAGCAATTTGGAACTATGTCCAAAGGACTATAAAACTGCATACCCTTTGACCCAGCAATACCACTACTAGTTCTGTATTGCAAAGAAACCATAAAAAAGCAAAAAAGACCCACACATGCAAAAAAATATTTATAGTAGCTCTTTTTCTAGTGGCAAAGAATTGGAAGTTGAGGGGATGTCCTTCAGTTGGGGAATGGCTGAACAAGTTGTAGAATGTAATGGAATACTATTATTGTTCCATAAGAAATTGTTGAGCAGGAGGATTTCAGAAAAGCCTGGAAAGACTTATATGAACTGATGCTGAGTGAACTATTTTATTTATATTTTAATGTTTGTAAATGACAATAAAATATAACCCAACCCTTCTGGGGAAAAAAGAAAGAAAGAAAGGAAGAAGAAAGAAGCTTGATAGCAATGGGAAAAGGAGTCACCAGAAAAGTAAATGCTATGGGATAAGCTCCCATTGTAACAATAACCAGCGAGGGTGACATTATATGTAACCTCTGTCTCAGGAGGCAACAAAAATGGAGGATTATAAGCATTTATTAAGCACTTACCAAGTAGGAGACACTATGCTAAGCATAACAAAAGTAAAGGGCAGTCCCTGCCCTCCAGGAGCTCACAATCTAATGGAGAAGATAATATGCAAATATGCACAAAAAAGATATATACAAAAAAAAATAGGAAATAACCAACAGGTGGAGAGTACTGCAATTAAGAGGGAATGGGAAAGGCTTCCTTTCACTGACCTGAGCAAACTATAGGATGGTCAGGAAGGCCAAGAAAGTGCCTTAAAGTGCCAGGGAGTATTGAAGGACAGTGACCAACTTGGTGTAGTAGTGCTCAAAAACGGGATCCCCTAACACCCTGTCCTAAGATACCAGAGAAGGTTATGTAAATTTAGGGGGAACTATCCTTAGGAGTTAAAGGTCAGCACCGGAAACTAGGTAATCCAGAGAGAAACTAAACAGAACTGACTAGCCCATCCAAATGCAGAGTAGGGGGTGGAACTTGGTCCTGTGGAAAAGCCCAATCAAAGAGAACACTGGACTAGTAAAAAGAAATTCTTATCAGGTTTAGAAGAGAAGAAGAAACCAGGAACTCAGTTAACAGCTATAAGCAAAGACACAATAGAAAAATGATTTCCCATGATGACAACATAAGTACTTGCAAAAATGAAGCAAGAAAAAAAATTTTTAAGGCTGAATAAATGTTTATTGAATGAATGGCATTGGATATGGCAATTCTTTCCATCAAAAGAAAGCAACATTAGTTTTTCATTAGTTTAACTGCAGAAACGGTTACAAAGGTGAAAAGTTAACCCCACTTAATTTTAAGATTACTGACATGACCACGAGTTCTCTTACACCAGAGCTAAGGGAACATGGAAACAAAGCACTAGGAAAGCCTGCCCTTGGCTTTGCTTTCACGCCCTCCTCCTCCCTCCTCATTACAAAACTGTTCCTTCAAAGTGGTGAAGCCCGAGGTGAGCTGGTGCCCTCATGCTTTGTTTCCTGCCTCCACCATTGAAACAATGGCACAATGGTTAAAGGTAGGTACACTGGTGCTCACAATGGCCCAAGCAAAAAGTGAACTGACACAGTTTCCAACATGAACTGAACATCAAACTAAGAACTTTCACAAAGATGAGCTTAATTTCCAGAAAAGCTGAGATGAAGACAGGTCAGTGCCATTACGGGACAGAAATGCCGGGTGAGAGGGAGTTCTCAGAGCAGGAATCCCTTATGGATGAGGTGGGTGCTTGGAATACTGGATGGCATCGAGAGCAGCCCCGATGTCATAATTCTTGGTCTGCAGGAGTCTGGTGAGCCAGCCACCCTCATCAGAGAAGGCAGCATCTGGGAGAAGGATTCAATCAAACACGGATCTGCTTCTGGTGGAAGATGTGGGTATAAGGCAGCTTCTCTGAGCCCTGTGGGCCCCTCCTGAGAATGGTCCATGGAGTTTGAACCATCTGTTTCTGGCATTTGTAGTGACTGAAGTTCACCTGTGGAAGGATCCACTTCTTTTGAAGACAAGTGAGTCCAGTCATCATCTCCTCCTGAACCAGTCTCTGTCTGTTCCTTCTCCATCTGCTCAGACAGGGCCACCATCTCCATTTCAGTGCTCAGGGGGTTTTCTTGGCTCTGGCTGGATGAGGAGCTGCTTGGCTGAGGGCTGCCCTTCTCTTCACTGTTGGGCTGAGAGAAGGATGGAGTCACCTTGCTTCTTTTCCCACCATGCTCTACATCAATGTCAACATTAATACTCAGAGGGCTAAGGGCAGCCGCCACACTTTCACCTACATTATGCAGGAAGGTGACATTGGGATCCTGCTGTGAACTGGTACTAGCTGAAGCATCTTGTTCTGCTCCTGGATTGGGGGGAGCCCCGCTAGGTTCTGCCTGTGAAGCATTCTGATTTATGCAGTGAGGACCAACGAATCCCCAGCCTGGCATCCACCCAAAGGAGGGCAAATGCCCGTGTCTCATCTTCTGGAGCCAGCGAGAAATCCACTCAGGCAGGTGGGTGTTGAAGGGAGATTCTGAAAGACAATCATGTTATGCTCTTTGTGAAGACCTTTGCCCTCACAGGTACTGCAGAGGTCGTAGTCAGGGCAGACGGTACACTTGAATCGACTACCCACCGCTGGCCCATTGCAGCCATCACAGATCACGTTGGGATGCACCATGTTGGGGGGAAACTCCTGGGCACAGGGGGGACGATGCTCCCGATGTTCCTGCTTACATTCCTTCTCTTTAATGTAAATCCGGAAGAGGTCTCCTTTAATGTAGCGCATTGCCATGTTCAGCTCATCATCGCTGGAGAAGGCGATCAGGTCCCCATCTTCATCTCGGTAGTACGCCTGGAAGCCGGTGGGCCGCAGCGCCGGGAACACTTCGGCCACACGCCGGAGCAGCCTCTCGCAGCGGCCCGGGCCTTCGAGCGGCTCTATGGTGAAGCGGCGGATCTCCCGGGCCGAATCCTCCTTGCCTACCAGGTAGGCTTTCACGGTCAGTCGCTCCATGGTCAGCGCCAGCCACGAGCGGCAGAAACAGAGGCCGGGCAGATACACGGGATCTGGGGAGCCAAACACACCGAGCGGCCGCTGCAAAGAGCGAACGGAGAGGGAGAGTGAGGCCAGGGACGTCCGGAGAGCAGCTCTCAAGAAATTTTTTTAATTAAGTAAAACTTCTGGAAAAAAATAAATAGCTTAGTAGAGAAAATAGTAAGTCTTACCTAAGAAATGGAACAAAATCAAAAGACAGAAAAAATATTTTAAAAAATAAGATATCAGATATCAGAAACAAGTGACTTAGAAAACAGTCCAAAGAGAGATAATTTAATAATCCAGAACTCCCATAGCAAAGGAAAAAAAAATAGTGTGACTGTCCAGAAACAAACAATTCAAGGACCAAGAAATCACATAAGGCCTGTCAGTTTCTACTATAAAGCAGGGGAGAATGAAGAATTCAATCTTTCCCAAAGCAAAAGACATAGGTTTATACCCAAGAATAATTTACCCTGCAAAGCTGAGTGTAATAATCCTACAGGAAACAGAATAGAGGACTTTCAAGCATTTTTGGTGAAAGGACCAAAACTGGACCTCTGAAATATAAACATAATGGGGGCGGCTAGGTGGCGCAGTGAGTAGAGTGCCGGCCCTGGAGTCAGAAGGACCTGAGTTCAGATGTAACCTCAGGCACTTAACACGTAAAAAAAAAAAAAAAAAAAACCTAGCCGTGTAACCTTGGGCAAGTTACTTAACCCCAATTGCCCTCCAAAAAAATAAATAAATATATATGTGTATATATATATATATATATATATATATATATATATTGGGATATATATATATATCTATATAGATAGATATATATATATATCCCAAGAATTCAGAGAAACTCAAAAAGGTAGAATTTGAACAATAGGGAAGGGCAGTATAATGATGAAGAGCTAAAATGCAAATAGGAGAGAAGAGACCCTCCAGAACCTTATTGGAAAAGAAAGTGGCAAATGACTCCAGTATCTTTGCCAAGAAAACCCTCAATGGGCCACAAAGAGTCACACAGAACCAAAAACTGAACAGCAGCAGAATCTTATTGTCTTCAAAGGGTATTATGGAGCTAAGTTAAAAAAAAAAAAAACCACAAACAAACAGGTTGGATTGGTTCTGTTCTTAGGATTTGAAGAGGAAGAAAACATAGGAGGGGAAGAGGAGGAATATACTACTATAGAGAGGAAGAAAGGGATGGAATTTGTTATTTTTTATAAATGGTATATGTGAGAAGAATAAACTAACATGGAGGAAGGGGTAGAGGAAGTGGGTATCAGAAAATTGTCATTCTTATCTGAAACTAACAAAGGAGTTGTTACAAAGTTTGGTGTAGGAATACATCAGACTCAAGGTAGAAACACACAAGGATAAGGAAGGAGAGGTTAATAGGGAGAAAAATACCAGGGAAGGAAGAGTCACAACCAAAACAAATTTCCTAGAGGGGATTAAAAAGGGAGAGAGGAGAGAAAAAAGAACTAGGTAAGTAAGGTAGTGCTTTAAATTGTTTCTTACTTAGATGTTTAGGAAATGAATAATTTGTGAATATGAACAAATTGTGGATATGATTGTTATAGAATATTATTGGGCTGAGAAAAATGATAAGAGATGATTCCAGACAATCTTACATAGTGCAAACTGTTTCAAAGTGCAGAATATTTTTTTTTCTAGGACAGAAACCCTGTAACGAAAAACAATTTTGAAAGACAAGTCTTCTGATGAATACAATGATCAATCATGTCTAGGGGATGTATAATAAACTATATCACACACCTCTTCAAGAGTTGTTGTTCATTCTCAGACATCAAAGATACCAAGGTCATCCATTACATCCATTACATCACTAGTCCTGGCACTGGACTTCTATCAATCAGGAGTATCAAGAGAGAAATAAGACACAAGGGGAGAGATATGTTTTTGGACATAACTGCTGGATGGATTTGTTTTGGTTGACTATATGTTTATTTGTTGCAAGATGCTCTCCCCCGCCCCCCTCAGAAGAGAGTTCAGAGGAGGGAAGCAAGCAATACTGCAAAAAGGGCATAGAGATATTTTTAAATAAATAGAAAGAAGTCAAGAACAAAGCACAGTCAAACAATAGTTTTGAAAGCACGAATGTAGAATTCATGATAGTCTCATTCAGAGTATGAAGATTGTATGAAGAAGGGGGTTGTGTGAATGGTGGTGTCATTCTAGAAGGCAAGGGATTCCAGATCCCCTTAAAACAGTCCATCTGTGGTTTAATACACCATTCTGGAAAGAGATGATTTTATCTCTAGACTCCCTCACTCAAGGACCCCTGGATTTATTCTGTTCCCCACTATCCCTGCTTTCCCTTATTATCTTCTTCCATAACCTAATTCAACAAGCATTTATTAAGTATAAAACACAGTACTAAGGCTGAAGATAAAAAAAAATTAAATAGTCCCTGCCCTCAAAGAGCATACATTCTGCTAGGAAGGATATAATACACACTTTCTGCTGTATCCCCTCCCATCTTTGTGCCTGACTTCCACCTTGAGCTGAGCATCTTCTCAGAAGGAAAGCTGCTAGAGGCTATGGGCCATCTCCAGGGCTCCTGATCTTTATCTTGACACCAGACCCAGATGACTCTGGAGAAGAAAGTGAGTCTGGTGACTCTGCATAGCCCTGACTTAAACTTAAATCCAATTCACTTGCAACTCATGGCTTCACCTTCTGTGAACTGCCCCACTGTGGATTCAACTGGTCAGTTTCAGTTGGGCAGCACAGCACCTTCCTCTCCTTTCCTTCTCCCTCCCCCTTCCTCTCCCCTTCCCTTGCTCTTCTCTTCCCTTCCCTAAATTTTGAAACCTAGCCAGAGATCTTGGGGTTTATGAGCTAGGTTTCTTTCTTAAAGACCAATTCTTTCTTAAACCCAATTCATTCTGGATCTCATAGATTGTCGAACAATAGATCCCAGCCCAAGCCCTTGAATGGCTCCAAGTGAATGTATTATTGTAATGGTTTCGGTTTGGACCAGAAACCCTGAGGGTGTTCCCCTCCTTGATTGGGTTTTTTTTTTATTAGGTAAAAAAAAAATTCCTTGGCTCATTTGAATGGGTTATCACTTCAAAGTGAGAACTTGATAACTCCATTAAAAACTTTTAAGGTCTCCCACTGCATGCAGGATCATCTCTAGTTGTCTGGACCTATATCTTGTCACTGGAGGAGAAAGTGAGGCTAGTGATTTTGCACTGTACTCCCTTCACTTAAAATAACAATTTACTTGCAAGTCACAGCATCACCTTCCAGACATCATACTTTTGAGAATAAAACAGCTTAGAGGCAATAGAAGCCACTTCTGTCTGTGCCAGCACAAAGATACTTCCACCTCCTACTGCCAGCCTGTAATTGTTTTTTCTAGGTTTGGATATAAAGGGAGATAAATTTTCTTCCCTATAGTCCAGTTTTCAAGATTGTATTTTGGGGTGTGATGTAGTTGCCAGACTTGACATAGCAGCCCCCAGCTCCAAATCCAGACTAACTGGATTATGAATTACTCATACTGTTGCATTTAGAGGATAGTTAATGTTAATGTTATATACTTGTCTTAAAAACTGCCCAAATTCCAGAGTCTCCCAATTGTTATTTGGTCAATGAAGAAATGCCAATAGAGTATCAAAAGAATGCAATTAAAAATCCCTCTTTTTACAAAATAAATCCAAGGCTCAGGAAGTTTGCAAGGTCACAAGCCAATGACAAACATGTTTAATCCAAGTAAACTTTATTGCAATAACATTGGCAAACACTAAATGTCATACTAGATTCTCAAAGTATATCAGCTTTTAAATAAAAAATGAGCAGAATTTAACCATAAATTAAATAAATAAGTCCCAGTACTAAAGGTAGTGTGAAAAACACCAAGTCCAAATACAAAAACCTCTCCTTGCAAAACAATCCCTTTCAAATGTATACAGGTGGTGCTGTGAATAGAACTTTTACCAACCCTGGAGTCAGGAGGACCTGAGCTCAAATCAGGCCTCAAGAGACTTTTAACACTTAACTGCATTCCTCCCTCCAAAAGCAAAATCAAGTCTTGTGTATACCAATTAAGGAACCAGTCCAATTCACAAGGCACAAGTGATCATTGTTGAATCCTGAGACAATCCTGTTGCTTTGGTAGTAAGAACCAAGTTCTCATGTACACATGTAGTTGGAAATTACATGAGTGATATACACAGATGGAAATACATCGGGCTGTATATAAAGCTGATGTAACTAGAAATCATTTTAGAACTGAGGCATTATGAACAAGGTTATGTATTCCACACTGAACCTCTGTTGAAAAATGTTGCAAAAAAACCTCCAGATTCCAAGTTTCTTCTTGCTCTTGATTTTCCATGGTTGAAAGAATGTGAGAAACACATTGAGAATCTTTGTTAAAACCTCTTCTTGCCAGTTAACTTCTGTTTGGATTTCAAGTCGGACAGCATATTTTGAACAAGGTATTCTAAATGTAGTTTGTCTCCAATTGCTATCATTATTTTGGCCAATTCAGTTATACTTGGATTACTTGGATTAACATCTGGATCTGAAAAAAATTCAGAATTTCAACATGATTAACAAGATAAGGGAGTGTATATTCTTGAACCTAAGACTATCACTTATAAGACTATCACTAATCTTGAACCTAATATCAATCAATTTTCAAACAAAAAGCTTAGTTTCCAAGCTTTTTACTCAGAAGACAAATGACAAAAACTCAACAAGTATCCTAGGTCCCTAGGTCTAAGCAGGCTCAAGTCATTCCACCTCTTTAAAATGCCCAGGTCAAGTTTTCCCGGAAGCACAAATTGCATGATGCAATGTGCAACAACTGCAATCAATCCTAAAACACTGATTTTACAGCCTTAGATGGGTCAAGTTTTTATCATTAAAGAAAAAGGAGACAAAGGCTTTCCCTCAATATACATACAAGATATTTATACTGTGAATATAAACTCAAGGTTCTTGTCTAGGTAAGGTGCTAAAGCCATTCCTGCAGTCTTTCCTTGAAACACGTCCAAGTATAATGGGGTGGGAAGTGGGGAGGGGAGGCCATGGGGTATTACTGTAGGATACTCAAGGGTTCAATATAAGAGGGACCAGGACTTTGGGGTCTCCTTGGAGCAAATCTTTCCACCCCATCCCCAACCTCAGTCAAGTTAGGTGATCTGATTTAGCATCCTTTAATCTCCAGTCTCGACTTTCTCCTCCGCCAACAGAAACACATTCAAGCCACAAATCGCTAAACACCTTTATGCGGGTCCTTCGCATTTTCCTTTCTTCCCTCAGGCCCAAAGCAGACCTAAACCCATCAATCAAGGAAATCCACCTCGCCAACTCTACCCCTTTAAAAGCCGTATTCTCGCCCCCCCCTTCCACCCCCGCAAGCTATTTACCAGCACCTTCTATCTTGGGATTAGAAATGTGACTCTTGTCCAGTTTTGGAATCAAGAGCAATCATCAGGAGTAAGACTCCTTGGCTCCAAGGTGAAGAGGACTTGGGTTCGAACAGTCCCCGTACGAAATCAGTTGGAGCTCACTTAACGGCTTCAGATCTCAAAATTCTGTCGTTTTTAATTATGTGTAGACAGGCCCTACGATAGCGCAAGAACGGTGATCCGACCTAACTAGAGGGTTCATCGCCTCTACAGCAGCAGCCCCCACTTGCAATCAGGAGGTTGACTTTAGGCTTCACACACAATCTTCCCCCCTCAGACCAGCTACCTCTCTTACCTGCAGGTTGCAGAGGCAGACGCTCTGGAGTGAGATCGCTCCCACTTGGGGGCAGAGGTTGGGGTGCCTCCTGTCCAGACATCCTGGTCAGCTTGAGGAAGAGTCCTGGTCGTTAAAAATGGAGCAGACCGATGACAACCCTTGCTCCGGAGTCTTGCTCTGGAGGGTGGCGGCAGCCTCAGAGAAGGCACACGGCGTAATCTCGGTGCAGGTTGAGAGCTGCAACGTCGGAACTCGGCTCCAGGAGAGCTTCTCCGCCGCACTGAGCCGAGGCCAAGAGCTCAGGCTCTAAAAGGGACTTTCCCAGTGACGTAGGGAAACCTCTCCTCCTCCCTTTTTCCCCGCCACCAAGCCCCTCCCTTCCCATCCTCCAAGGCACCTTAGCCCTAAGGCACCTAGCTTTCCTTTTTCCCTCCCCCTCCCCCAGGGCAGCGGAGCAAGAAGCGGGTTAATTTACCCTCCCGCCCGCGGGAAGAAAAGAGAAGTGGGAAGCCAGCCGGGACTGCCCAAATGGTCCGCGGCCAGACTTGCCAGAACAAGTTTCTGGGACGAGGAAGTCGGGGTTGGGGGAGGAGGGGAAGACCACTAACACAGCTGGCCCCTGGACTGCTCCCTTCCCTGCATTTCTTACTGCATCCTCAGATCGGGGGACCCAGGCCCGAACCCACTCCCTACCCTATTGCTTGCTTAAAATCGAGGGGGAGAGATAATAGAGGCGAGGACTGGAAATCTGTTATAAAAGGATGAAGAATTCCTTGCCTCAGGTGTGGATTCGAAGGAAAGGCCAGCAGGGCACTTTCCACCCAAGACTGGGGACGGAAAAGAGGCCAGAAAGTCAGGGCGCCTTCTAGGCACATGGTTGTGATAAACAGGCCAGAAGTAGAAAGGGGAGATTTCTTGTTCAAGACCATAACCCTGAGAAATCGACGGAAAATTAACTGCATTCAATATAAAAGGAGGCAGCTCAAGACAGTAGTTCAGGGTGGAAAAGCATCAGATTTGAAATTCTGAGTTTGAAGGTGCATAGAAAAGGTTGGCCAGTATACGGGAGGGAAGAGTGCTCATTTCCTTTTATTCTTGTTTTATTAAAAAGTTAACAAATCCTTTCTTAGTCTTAGACAAGAAGGTCTGTATTCCCGAGTACCATGTTTTTGGCTTCACGATAGCTGACTTGTCAATTTGGGGGAGCAGAGGAGAGAATCACAGAAGAGTACTAAAAATATTGGAGGAGTCAAAGTAATACCTTCTACAAAAGTCTCACCTTTGCATTAATTTCAGAATTTTAAAAGAAATAAATTTCTTTTGGTCCACGTTTAGTTCTGAATAAACAAGTCTTTCATAGTTTCTGCCATTGTATGCTTGTTCTTTGATTGATTGATTTAAAATGGATAAATCAGGGAATGATAAATGGCTACTCTAGGTGGCATATGCAAGTAGAATATGAAAACTGTGAGATAATTTTTATTTTAAGAATATTGGATTTTGTTGAATGATGATAAATATATAAAAGTAGAAAGAAGCAGACTTTTGTAATTGTCAATCACTCAACAAATATTAAATTCCTGTATCAGGGACACTGTCCTAGACTCTGAAGACACAAAGAAAGCTTAATTTTTTATTGTGATCCTACTTCAAAATAGTTTATACATCAATGTCTGTTATTCCATATGTCAATTCACTGATCAAGTAGACAGTGTTAACAAAAGGCCTTGGGGCCCAAAATGAGGGACACTAAATGAAACAGTCTGATCCCCCATAACAAGGTCTAAGTTAAAAACAAAAACCAGACCCTCAAGGGGAGGGACTAGAAACTAGGACCTCAAAATTAAGACCAAAAGCCAGAACTTCAAGGGGTCCGACTATTATTAGCCAAAACTTACAGTACCTCAATTTCTGAATAGGGTGATAGATTTTGAAACTGGCACAGGGTGAACAGCTTTCAGAATACCTACAGGGTCATTGGGCTGTTGTGAGAAAAGCTTTGTTAACTGAAAATTGAAAATTGTTAGAGAAACATGGACAACGATTAAAACGTGACAGCTAGGTTAGTATTATCACTAAATTGAAAGAAAACCAAAACCAAGAATTAATAACATCAGTAGTGAAAAATAAGGACAGAAAAAGGAAGTCCCTGATGATGACTAAACAATGCACTTGAAATCTGAGTAACAAGAGGCCTAAAATAGAAACGAAATTAAATTTACCCTGACTGAAGAGTGTCCTTTTGATCTTGTCACCTTTTCTCTTCCTTAATCTCCCTATAGCACTCCTCCCAAGTCTGTCCCTACAACATGATCTTATTAAATTTTGTTTTGTTTTAGCCAAATGTTGTAGTGCTGCTTGGCAAAGATGAGAGACTCCCAAGTGTGGAACTTGGCATGTGATCTGTGGATGTGTAGTTTAGTTCTGCTGAGCTGCTCTCCTCCCCTTTCCTTTTCATTCATACAGATAGATATAGAAAGGTATCAAAGGGCATAAAGTTTTAAGTTAGGTAATATATTATAATTGGATAATAGTTTTATATATAGTATATGTATATGTATACACGCATATTTCCACCCCACTTCACTGCTGCTACACGTACAAATAGGGATATATTGGTGTTAACCATGTGTTCCACCATACTTTTAGTGTAATCTTCATTAGTGACATATATGTATATATTATTGACAAATATCTGGGCCCAGGCTTTATCTACTCTGCCACCTAACTGCCCTCTGTGAATACAAACACACACAAACACACACACACGTGTATATATATATATATATATATATATATATATATATATATATATATATATATATATATATATATATATATATATTATATATATATATAAGGTGCTTAATCCTTCTTTCCTTCTTGGAAGTTCATGGAAAATTAGGCCATAGAAGTTGTTTTGTAGCTTATTAACAAACAAAAGGAGTTTAGTAATATCCCTCTACTCATGTCTGTGAGGAAATAGGAAGATACAGAGTTGTAACTAGATCAGGGTAACGGATTCTGGCCCGAATTTAGTACTGCTTTTCTTAGGTGGCAACATTGCTAGTTAAGGTTCTAAGAACATGACTGGGTCAGATCATGTCAGTAATGGAGGTTTATATCCAAGAATAGATGGCTAATTCAATATCAGCCTATGCTGAGCATTCAGGAGTAGTTTCTGCCAAATGGAGAGTAGTTCTCTTGAATGGAGAATTTCCTTATTTGTGTTCTGATGAAATAAAATTAGAAGAAGTATAATTAGGGTGCAATTTGCAATATATTTAGGTGTGATTATAGTCTAGGAGTACTTCTGCCCTCATGTAGAAAGAGCATGTATGCTTCACCAAAGGCATTGCATGGGAGAATGAGGCTATCCCAGGCAGCTAATGCCCCTTGTTAAGCTTAGTGATTCCATCAAGTAATTCTTCCTTCTTTTCTCTTATGCTGCCACCATTTTGGTGCAGGCTTTCATCATCTCATGCCTGGGTTATTGCAACAGTGGTCTCCCTGCCTCAAATTCCTCCATATTGCAGTCTCTCCTTCACTCATCTGTCAAAGTGGTCTTCCTAAAGCTCAGCTCTAACCATACCTACACACAGGATCAGATATATTTCCACTCCAATGGCTGCCTATCACTCCCAGGATCAATATAAAATCCTCTGTTTGGTATTCAAAACTCTTCACAACCTGACCCCTTCATAACTTTCCAGTCTTCCTATACCTTACTACCTTCCATGTATTCTGCGAGTCAGTGACACGGGCCTCCTTGTATTCTTTGTACAAGACTCCATTTCCCTATTGTGTGTATTTTCGCTGGCAGATACCCATGTTTAGGTGCTCCTCCCCCTCCTCGATGCCTTCTGGTTTCCTTGGCTACTTTCAAATCCCAGCTAAGATTCCACTTCCTACAAGGAGCCTTTCTTCTTTTCCCAATTCTAGTGTCTTACCTCTGTTAATTATCTCTAGTTTATTCTGTATATAGTTTGTTTGTACATTTACTACATGCTGTCTTCCCTCAGTTAGACTGTGATCACCTTAAGGGTATGGACTCTTTTACCTTCCTTGTCTTCCCAGTATTTAGCAAAGTGCCTGGCAGGTAGTGATGAGGTGCAGGCTCTGGGAACTCACTTGAGCTCTCCTTGAATCTTTGAGGTACAAGCTCTGGGAACCCCCTTGAGCTCTCCTTGAGTCCTTGAGGTATAGGCTCTGGGAACCTCCCTTGGACTCTTGATTAAATCATCCCATTTGATGAGGCAATAAGCCTAACATTGTGGCTGGGCCCAGACCTCGGTTACTACCCTAGCCCTCCATATTGTCAATCTACTTCCCACCCTTGATATCAAAATATCAATCCATCCAGGAGCTAGCCTAGCCCACCATTGTCTGTAGGTAGCCTCCAGCAACTTCCCACCCTTAATCACTCATTGACCTCATTAACTCCTCCTGAAGACCTTCACCAAACTTTACTTTTCTTTGGCTGAGAGAAGACTTGAGTCAAATTCATTTATTCCGCAGGACTGGGCATATTGGCATCTTGAGGACTCAAGCACCCCTAACCCTGTACATTATCATTTTATGATGAACTTCTTCAGTAGTACATAGTGCTTGGTACTTAATAAATGGTTGTTGACTATTAACCACCATGTCTTACCCATGCTCTTTAACTTTCCCCCCATATGTATACTACCTATCCTCAAAGACACAGTTCAATTCCCTTCCTTCTCCAATGCAACTTTCCTTGAATACCCCAATCTATATGTAACCTTACTTTTTTTTCATACACTTAATTTGTCACTTAACTGGATAATTCTGTCACTTCAATGATGAGATTTTTGTCTCAAGCAGACATGAGACTGATGCAGATTGCAGTGGTTCCCACCTCCTTATTTAGCAAAGATGGTTTTCATGTGTTCCTATGATCAAAATACTTCAGCACCTTAAAACTAAGTTTCTGATGGTCATCTCCACACTCCACTTTCCAGGACCACAATAAGGTACCAAAAGGAGAATTTTATTACACATTTCATGTAGTTTCTTTTATACGTCTTATATACACGTGCCACCGGTGGATTAAACAGCTGACAATCTTGAGGTCAAACAGGACTGCACTGAAACGTAAAAGTAAAGGTAAATTCTTTTCAGATGTAAACAAAAGCTCCCACTACATAGAAAAGGTCAGGAACTTCAACAGCTAAACTGTATATGGAAAAGTCAGTACAAGCAATTATCTTATTGGGGTACCAGTTGAATTTATATCTTTATCCCTAGCCATTCCTCCAAATAATAGCCCAATAGGAGTGTGGAAAGTGTAAATGGTTACAATGAGGCTGTTCAACATGAGGATAAGTGGACTCTTTTACTAAGGAAACTGCTCTGAAAAAGTTTTACTCTGGCTGAAAAAAAGTTTTACTTTGACTGGGAAAAAAGTTTTACTTTGGCTGGAAAAAAAGGTTTTACTTCAGTTGAAAAAAAAAGTTTTACTCTGAAAAAAAAGTTTTACTCTGGCTGAAAAAAAAAGTTTTACTTTAGCTAAAAAAAAAAAAGATACTGCTCTGGATGAACAAGGATGGTAGAACAAGAGGAACTAGACCTCTCCTATATCCTGTCTAGAGGCAACAAACTTCAGAAGAGAGATATTCTGAGCAAGTCTTATGGGAAAGGTTTTTTGTCAAATCTCAGTTGAATCTATTTGAAAGAGCTCAGTAGTATTCTAGCTAAAATATATCATCATAACTCTGGAGCTAAGGAGAATGCAGTGACACCCAGCTGTGTTAGCTGGGGTCCAGTTAAGTGGTGCAGATGTTAGAGGCCAGGATCAGAGTCAGGAAGATCTGAATTCTGATCTGAACTCAGACATTTGCTGTGTGACCCTGGGCAATTTTAACCCTGTTTGCCTCACTTTCCTCATCTGTAAAATGAGCTGGAGAAGGAAATGGCAAACCATTAAAAAAAAATTTTTTTAAAGCAATTGGGGTTAAGTAACTTGCTCAAGGTTACATGGCTAGTCATTATTTATGTGTGGGTGCTCATTTTCTGAGGCCAGATTTGATCTTGGGTCATCCCAACTCCAAGGCCGGCGCTCTTACTGTGCCACCTAGCTGCCCCCAAACCATTTTGTTAAGAAAACCCAGATGGGATCATGACTGAATCTGACTTGTCTAGCAAAGACACCACAATTTGAGAAGAGCCCAGTGCTGGGCAGTTGGGCCAATTCAGGCTAGCAACAGCAGCCAAGCCCTAGAGTGACCTGCTTGGCCCTAGCTAGTGGCAGCTGCCCAGCCCCAGAGCCCCCCAGCCCAGTGGCAGAGCAAACTCAAGCCCCTCTCCCACAGGAGTCAAGCTTTGTGAGGGGCCACCTCAATAGCTGAGTGACCTGCATCGGATTAACAGTGGAAATACTGTGCCATGCTAGGATCCAGCCCACCTGACTACCTGAGAACCAACTCATGAGGATCTTCTGGATAGGAAAGTAGATTCGTTCTTTTTTTATTTTGTCTTGGAGCCAAGTATGTTACCTATCTGTGTTCTGCCTACTTTTCTCCTGTCACTCCTCATGGACCCTGTGTGTATTCATGGAAGGGTACATCCTGGGTTTAGGGAGGAAGTACTTTGTAAATTCACTTTTTGTCATGCCATTTGAGTGAATGCACTGGCTAAAGAACTTAGAACTACTTACTGGCTGATTGTTAATAGGAAAGCACACTGGAGGGGGATTTTTAGGCACAAGTTAAGAGGACAGTCATCCACAGGGTTACTGCCAAAACCCTAACAATATCAGCAACCACACCTCTGGGATCTCAGGCTGTCAGTGTCATTGTGGGCTCGAGTGAGCCCATAATGCTGGAGTAAGCCCAAAATGGTAAATATGTGTACGTATATTTTCCAAGCTTTTTTGTAGCAGCCATCCCCTTCATTTTATAGAAAACTTTGAACTCTTGTGAAAAATTCTAAACAATAAAATAAAATAAACAAATAACCATTACTCCGGTTACCAAATCACATTCAAAAGATAATTTTAAAACTATCACATAAATTTTATTCTGAATCTAAAAATATTACAAGTAACATATTTAGGGAGAAGGTAGTGACTGTTTGCCAGCAAGAAGTGTTTTTATGGAATCAAAACCATCATTATTATACCATCATACTACTGGCTCACACTGAGCCTACAGTCCACAAAAACCCTGAAGATTTTTTTTTTCTTCAGACAAATGGGCTGTCTGGCTATATCTCCCCCATCTTATGCTTCTGAAGTGGAATTATTGAACTCGAGTGTAAGACTTCACTAAATTCTCATCCCTATTGAGTTTCATTTTTATTAGGTTTAGTCCAGTTCTCTAGGCTGTCAAGATCCTCAAGCCTTGCAGTGAGTGGCTAGCTAGCCCTCCCAGACAGCTTCATCCTTATTTTAGTTAAGTGTGCCATCAAAGCTTTAATCTAATTCAGTTGCTAACTGCTCTGGGCCAAGGAAAGACAGCCTTCTAAAGTGCTCCAAAGAGTGAAACCTCCTCTAGGGCAGGGAATATTTCTTTTTGGTCTTTGTATCTTCCTTGATTGACCAATTGAAGACAGAACAGATTAAATACAAATCTTTCTACTGTAAACTCTTAGAAGACAAGAGCTGGCTTTCTTTTTCTAATTTGTGTCACCAGCACTTAGCATAGTACTTTGCGCTTAATCAATGCTTATTGAATCAGCAATTAAATTGATCTAGCATGCTACTATCCTAGTCCACAAAAATAACCTGAGAGACTGCTAGAATGGAGGTAAATGATATCTCCACTAGGGATTCTTTTTTTTTTTTAATAACTGAAGACGAGCTTTTAAAATTATATTTGCAAATTAACATAGCATGTACAACAGGATCAGATCTTTAGGTGGGTAGACCAAATAGTTGTCCAGAATCCAGTAAAATGGTAGTCACTGATGGTCAGTGTAATCACTGAAGCAAGATCCATAAATATAACTTAGTCCAACTTGATGAAGCCGATGTCTTCGGCATACTGCGGGAAGCACTGGCGGCACATGTTCAGGCCGTACTTGCGTATCAGGCCATGCCGGTTCGAACAGACGTGGCACGACCGAGAGCCCTGGCCGAATTTGTGAGGGTGGCTCCAGTAGAGCTGCTGGTGACCCATGGTGCCACTCGCAAAGACCAGAGACAAAAAAAAAAAGCTCCACTAGGGATTCTTAACCTTTTTTTTCTCTGCTAGTCTGGTAAAGATTGCAGACTACTCAAGACAATGGGTTTTTTTTGGTTTGTTTTTCCTTTTGGAGGGCAATTGGGGTTGGGGTTAAGTAACTTGCCCAAGGTCACACGGCTAGGTTTTTATTTGTGTGCGTTAAGTGTCTGAGGTTGGATCCGAACTCAGGTCCTTCTGACTCCAGGGCCGACACTCTACTCACTGCGCCACCTAGCCGCCAAAGATATTTTTAAATTTGTATTATCACATATATAGGATTACAAAGGAAATCAATTATATAAAAATGCAGTTATCAGGATGTTAGAAGACAAGGTAATGGAGCCCAAGTTAAGAACCACTCGTTGATTTATATCATTCTCTGGCATGACCTTTTGCCACTTGGTTGGGAATGATATGAAATATCAAAGTATTTTCTTGTTTCCCTTTGGCAATATCATTTGTGCACACATAAATCATTAAAAGTGGCTAACAGTCAGGGGGTCTGACTATGCATCTTAAGAAAGTTCCGCTTCATTTATTTTTTTATTTTTTGCTTTTTGGAGGGCAATTGGGGTTAAGTGACTTGCCCAAGGTTACACGGCTAGTTTGTGGGTTAAGTGTCTGAGGCTGGATTTAAATTCAGGTCCTCCTGACTTCACCGCCTGTGCTTTTCACTGAGCCACCTAGCTGTCCCTTTTTCTTTTTCTTTTTTTTTTCCTCGTGCTCTTTCTTTCTCTGTCTCTGTCAATCTTCCTCTCTCCCTCTCTCTCAGCAATGGTTGATTTTGAAAAATATAGTAACGTAGTGACTATGATAATAGAAATGGTAAGAGCAAAACTAAATTGAAAACAATGCTTTGTAATCTATGACCAAACCTGACCTGAGGAAGAAGTGAGAAAAAAAAAAACTGTCTTCTTTTGCAGAAGTAGGAAAGTATGAGTGGAATGTTGTATATAATAATGTGTGTTGGTTAGTTTGGTTGAATTCCTTAAAAAAAATTGTTTTCTCATTCTGGGCTATTGAAAGAAGATTTTTAGAAACAAAGGTGTTACAACATGACTAATATGGAAATATGTTTTGCATGACTGTACATGTATAACCTATATCAAATTGCTTGCCTTCTCAATGAGGGCGGAAGGGAAGGGAAGACAGGAGAGCATTTGGAAATCAAAAATTTTTTAAAAGACTCTTACAAATTGTTTTTACATGTAATTGGGGGAAACTGAAGTATTAAATCATTAAAAAAGAAATGAAGGTGATATAAAAAGCAAAATTTATCAATTAAATTTTTAAAAAATTTGTTGAGCTTTTTTGAGGTATTGTAGCCCTAAAAGCAAAGTGTTCATAGGTTGATGAATAACTAAACACATTGTGGTACATAAATGTAATATAATATTTTTACCATAAGAAATGATGAATATAAGGGCTAGGTGGTGCAGTGAGTAAGAGTGTCGGCTGGGAGTCGGGATGACCCCGGGATCATCCCGCCTCAGTACTTAGCACCCACACATAAATAACTAGCCGTGGAACCTTGAGCAAATTACTTAACCCCAATTGCTTAAAAAAAGCAAAAAAAAAAAAAAAAAAAAGAAACGATGCATATAAAGGAATCAGAGAAGATATGGGAAGACTTTTTATTAATTGATACAAAGTGAATAAAGTAAAACCAGAAAAAATATATATATATAGTGACTAAAAAATGTAAGTCAAATTTTAAAAATCAATAAGGAAGGAAATGACAAACTACTCCAGTATCTTTGCCAAGAAAATACAAAATGGGCTCACAAAGAGTCAGACATGACTGAAAATGACTGAACAACAACAGCCTTGCTAATGAGTGGATCATGCTTGGAATTTTCAGAATTTATCTCCCATTCATGATAGAAAAAACTATTCACATTCAAAGAAAAAGCTGATAGTCTGAATGAAGATCCAAACCTACTATTTTCACTTCCTTTATCTTTGCCCTTTCCTTCTCCAGCTCATTTTACAGATGAGGAAACTGAGGCAAAAAGTGACTTGCCCAGGGTCACACAGTTAGTATGTTTCTGAGGCCAGATTTGAACTCAGGAAGCTAGTCCTACCTCCAGACCTGGCACTCTATCTACTGTATAACCTATCTATTAAAGTTATTACATGCTTAAATTATGTTAAATGAGAATCACATTTTCCTCTTTCTGTTTACTTAGCATCTAGTTGGAGCAGTGGATAGAACACTCGGCCTATATTATAAATACAACATATAATTAGAGTCAGGAAGACCTGAGTTCAAATCTGGCCTCATATACTTACTGGATGTGTGGCCCTCAGCAAGTCACTTAACCTAAGTCTGCCTCTATATCCTCAGCTATAAAATGGGTATAATAATAGCACCTACCTCCCAAGCTTGTTGTGGAAATCAAATGACACAATATTTGTAAAATACTTAGCACAGTGCCTGGCATCTAGCTGATGGCTTAACAAGTGCTTGTTTCCTTCACCCTCCCTTTGTCTGTGATCATATTCATGTGATTTAATATTTATCAAGTTAATAATTTTTAAAAATTAAATTAAAATATAGTCAACCCCATTTACCATCTCCATTCCTATAACTACCATTTGAGTGTAGAGCCTCATCCCCTCACACCTGGATTAGAGCAGTAGGCTCCTAAAATTCTCTCTGATTTCCTGGCAAAAACTGTTGGGCAGAAATAAGGGAGAGGATTTTGTTAGTGCAAGGAATTTTACCTTCAAAATCCACACATACTCCATGGGAAGGGAACTTCCCTGACTTGATGGAAATTGAATGCCATTATGAAAGCATGCTGTTTACAAAGAGAAGTGGTCATGTGGAAAGATGACTCATGAGATGAATGTAATTAAGTAATATTGCACCATAAGAAATGACAGAGCAGTGTGGAAAGTGGATAGAGAACTGGCCTTCCAGTGAGAAAGGCCTGGCATGTGGCTCATCATGGCTAAATGACCCAGGATAAGTCATTTAACTGATCAGTATCTATTTTGAGTTAGATAATCCCACAACATTAGCCAGGATTTGTAAACAAGGAAGCTGTGCAGTTTGAGTAAAATTTAAATTTCGCACTCATGTAGATTAATTGGGGAATCCAGGAAGTTCCATCAATTTCAGAGAAGATACTGACCTACTGACCTGCATGCTGTTGAAATCACAGGTCCAATGCAAAAATGGAGGCCAGGCCAATGAGTATAGCCTTTAATGAGCATGCACAAAATTTTTAATGGATACAGTCCTCAAGTTTACTTTGGAGCATGTTCAGACATGCTGTAGCTGGTTGTGGCCTACTTACACTGTGGTGAAGAAGAGGCTGTAATTGTCTATGGTTCTAGGACTGGGAGCATTCAGAAGGTACAGATCTAAGTAGGCTTGTCCCTTGATCTGTTTTTTCCTGCCTTGTTCAATCGAAGAACCAAACACTATATGAAGAGAGACCTCAGGTCTTTATTTCCCCACGGGGGCAGACATGATGTAGCCCACGAGCATGATTCTCCTGTTACTTTTGTCACTATAGTGCCTATTCTTCCTATTTTTAGGTGAAGGAGATTAAAGATGGCTAGGTGGCTCAGTGGATAGGGGCTGGGACTGGGAGAAAGAAGACCTGAGTTCAAATGTGACACTAGCTGTGTGACCCTGGGCAAGTCACTTAAGCCTGTTCACCTCAGTCCCTCATCTGTAAAATAAGCTGAAGAAGGAAATGGCAAACCACTCCAGCATCTCTGTTGAGAAAACCCCAAGTGGGGATGACTTTGGCATGGTTAATGCAGGATCCTTTTGACAGTTTTACTATTGTACCATTTCATTTTTTGAACAGGAATATTCCCCACCTGGCTAATTTTGAGCCTCACTCTAATACCCTATTAATGACATGATTGGCTGATGGATAAGACTCTTTCCTGGACTCAAACTGAATCAAATTGGGGGAGTATTTTCCCTCTGCTATAACTTTGTCCTCCCTTTTTCTTTCATAACAAATTTCTATAATCAGATCAGGTTATCTCTAAAGTATTTGTTGTTGAAATTAATATTTAAACATCTGAGTTAAGATAATGAGATACAGGTTCCTAATATATATTACCACAAAGCATCCTTCAAATATCTCAGAATAATATGGGTATAATTACATAATGATGAAAAGTTTCTAGGACAAACATATAACTCCATTAATTAATAAAGTTAAAAGTCAGAAACATTTTTGGTTTGTTTTTAGGATTTTAGTGAAATCAGTAGTCTCAGAAGGGAGTAATTTAACATATTTAAGTCTTTTGTCTTCTGTTACAATTGAAGTTAATAAGCATCTTTCAGTCTAGTCCACCCACCCTCTCAGGGTTGCTTATGGAGAATAGTTACTTGGAAGGTGCTTAGTCTTGCCCATATTATATGCCAAGCAATATATAAATGTTGACTTTTGTGATTATTTCATTCTCAGTGCTCCACTCTAGATAATTACAGACTAGGGTTTGGATATGACTACTATATAATACCTTAAGTATTTTCTTATAGTGTGCAAATTGGGAATAGAACTATATTAGAGCTCTTTATGTTCCCTGGGCTCTATGCCTCAGCATTAGTTATAACCCTGGTTAAAATTCTCAAGAACTGTGTTTAAGGAAGTTGGGTCACACCCTGTCAGGGTGAGATCAGACTCCTTAGAGCCTTTGCCTGGCCAGAAATCACAATACCCTATCAGGCCTCCATCTAGAATAGTAGAATGTTAAACTTTAACAACAATGGTTTATAATATTTAGCTCAGCATATTTTTATCCAACAGTTGTTAACAGTCGTGAATTTAAACTGGTAGAGCTTCAAATTTGACCTCAGACACATACTAGCTGCATGACCCTGGACAAGTCACTTAACCCTGTTTGCCTCAGTTTCCTCATCTGTAAAATGAGCTGGAGCAAGAAATGGCAAACCACTCCAATATCTTTGCCAAGAAAATCCAAAATGGGCTTATGAAGAGTCATATGTGACCAGAAATGACTGAACAACAACAGCCTTGTAATAAATAGATCATGCTTGGAATTTTCAGAATTTATTACCATTCTTGGCCACCTCTGTTTTCCGGTCCTTAGACTGGATTAAGTGAATTAACTGGAAATTAATTAAGAGATTAAGTGGAAATAACATACATTCATCCCCACTCCCCCCACCCCATCCCAAGTTGTCCCTTGTGTATGATACCTTTTTTTGCTGGGTGTGTTTCTGACAAAATGTGTTTTGCACTGATGTCTTTCCAAATTATAAGGATTATTTGCTTAAAAGTCACTTGTGATAGAATGAAAAGTTTTGTATGAAGGATGATTTGGAAATACACTTGCTATCATCTAAACTTGTTAATGGGATTTTTGTTATGCTCTTACTGTTACTGTGTTCCTAATGTGTCTCTGAGATTTCTGATATTTGAACAGAAATAATGCCTTGCTCTTAAAATTGTGTTACATTAATCTCTTGCCTGAAGAGATTATCAACTCTGTTTCCCAAAGCCTTAATGATCACAAGTTATGAAATTGCTGAGAACTAGCAACCAGCCACAGTGAGGAAATTTAAGAGTATTTATTTTCATGGACTACCACATATCCCCTATGAAATTATATGTCAACATATTGGAGTCAGTCATCACGCTCCCAGATTTTGCATCTGTTTGTTATCTCTTTAAGATATGGGGTAGGAATACATTTTCAGGCATACCCACTGTGCTTTCTTTTGCTTGATCTAGTTATTTGTTTCAAAGGACGGTTCTAACCATGGGGGAAGGAAGGAGTTATTGGGAAGTAGTAACGATGTAAAAAAAAAAAAAAGCATCAATACAACCTTAAAAAGGAAAGATGCCACGTGCTTAAATTTCATCATCTCATATCTGCTAAATATAAACACAACCTCTTTTGAGGTACAAAGGAAAAAGGCAAAATTGACTTAGGCAGAGAGGAACTAAAAGGAAAAGAGGAAATGAATTAATTTCTGTGTTTTACACCCACATATGATGTACCCTGAGAAAAATGGTTTGGGTTCCAGTTGAAAATGTATTGTTTCTTTAACTGATTTTTTTTTTTTTTTTAGAAATTAAGGCAGTCATTTTTTACAATTGCATGTAAATAATTTTCAACATTTCCTTTTTTAAGATTTTGAGCTCCAGATTTTTTTTCTCTCTCCCTTTCCACCTCCCCAAAATGGTAAGTAATCTGATATAGGCTATACATGTACAATCACATTAAATATATTTTCACATTAGTCATGTTGTAAAGGAAGAATCAGAACAAAAGGGGAAAACCACAAGAAAGAAAATAAAGGGAGAAAATAGTATGTTTTGATCTGCATTCAGACTCCATAGTTCTTTCTCTGGATGTGGATAGCATTTTTCTTCATGGATCTCTTGGAATTTTCTTATATCATTGTATTGCTGAGAAGAGCTAAGTCCATCAAAACTGATCATTGCACAGTGTTGCTAGAACTGCAGACTATCAACTCTATGCAAAAATGCCCCATAGAAGAAATACAAATTCAAACATAACTGAAGCTTGTCTTCACACTCAACAAAATGGTAAAGATGAGAAAAGAGAAAAATAGTGAATATTGAAAAGGTTCAGGAAAGACAGGCATAATGATGCATTGGTAGTTGAGTTGTAAATAGGTCCAAACCTTCTGGAAAGAAATCAGGAATTATGTAGAGAGTCTAAAATGTCCGTGTCTGGGGCAGCTAGGTGGCACAGTGAATAGAGCACGGGCCCAGAAGTCAAGAGGACCTGAGTTCAAATTTGATCTCAGATGCTTGACAGACTTAATAGCTGTGTGACCTTGGGCAAGTCACTTAACCCCAACTACCTGGCCTTCTCCCCTCCAAAAAAAAAATTGTCTATGTCCTATTATTACCCAGAGACTCCATTACTAGGGATATATTTTAAGGATATCAAAAAGAAAGGCCTCACATACAGCAAAATATTTATAGGAGCACTTTTTGTGGTAGCAAAAAGCTGGAAATAAAGTAGATGTCCATAGATTGGGGAATGGCTAAACAAAATATGATACATAAATGTCATGGGATATTACTGTGCATTAAGAAATGATAAAAACAAGAATGAGAAACATGGAAAGATTTATATGAACTGTTGCAAAGTGAAGTAAATAATCAGGAAAACTATGTACAAGCAAAGTCTCCCAGTGCCCCTCTCTTTAGGCACTCAGAACTCTCATGCTGCCCTAGGCCACTGTCGCATATGCTCTTCAAAACTCACTTCTCCAAAAGCATAACCAACCTCGAGTACAGGAGGACGTTTCTTGGTACATCATTTTACGAGTGTGGTTTTCACAAAACCAGGGATTGCTACTTTTAGTCCCACAGATTTTGGTTTCTAGTTTCTATTTTCAGCCTGTTGTCACTAACACTTTATCACGGTCACAATGAATGGGTCACAGTGGGTTTGTGTGTGGAAATCCATTAATCTCTCTCTAAATCTCTGTTTATTCATGATGCTATCATTTTAGAACTCAAAGTCTTCTACCAGGAAGACCAATACAGGTGTTCCGACTACCAGTATCAAAGGTTAGAAAACAAGAATGAAAAAAGGTGAGTTTGGAAGAGGTAATGACAACATTGGTAAGAGCAACCAGATCCACCCCAGGAACAATTAACACCCTTCTGTTGTTATTTGGTGCAGGGAGACACTTTCTCCACCCATGTTAGCTTTCACTAATCTGTGTCCTACAGAATGTTGTCTAAGGGTTCTTTTCTCCAGATGAAAGGCAGAAGTACATTTAGTATCTTCAGAAGGGCCTCACCCTTGTTTTTTCCTTTGGTTATCTTTTTTCTTCATGGCAGCTGTGTGTCTGGATAACCCACCCCCCCACCCCTACTCCCTAAAGTAGAATCTCAGAGTTGCCTGAGATCATCCATTCCAAACAGACATGAAGGAAGAAATCCCTTGGACAATATCCCTGAGAAGTGGTCCCCCAGTTTTTGCTAAAAGACCTCCAATAATAGTGAACTATCTCCCAAGGTAGCCCTTCTACTTTGCAACTGTTCAAATTGCTGAGAAAATTGTAACCATATTTTTTAGGTGTTGATGTGATTGTAAGAAAAATGGATCAATAAAGTCCATCATTGCTTTGCCATAGCTTACACCTTCCTTCATCTTCCCTCCCTCCTTCTTCCCTTGCCTTTCCTCCCCTTCCCTTTCCCTAACCCTTCCCTAACCTTTCCCTTCTCTTCCCTTTCCTTCTCTTCTCTTGACTTCCCTTCTCTTCCCCTGCCTTCCTTTCTCTTCCCTAATCCTTCTTTAACCCTTCCCTTCCCTGCCCTGCCTTCCTTTCCCCTTCCTTATTCTTCCTTCTTTCCCTCCCTTCCTGTTTAATGGTGTCTTTTGTTTTTATAAGTCATTTTCCAATATACTTACGTCCCCATTGAACCTTCTCCAGTGACAAAAGTAAACACTAAAGCAACACCAATAGACACAGTAATTATTTCTGACAGGATGCAATATAGCTTTATTGGGTGGAGAGATATGTTTCATTGTCTGTTTTTCAGGACACAGTTTTGTCATTACAAAGAATGATGTTTTAGAATCCTCCATTTCCTTCAAAACTCTGTTTAAGGGACCCCTACATGAAAACCCCTCTGATCCCCTTAGCTGCTGGTGCCCTCTGCCCTCCCCAAATCACTTTCTTAGCATTTTATATATAATTATTTATTTGCCCAGTGAGAGAATGTAACCTCCTTAAGGGTAAGGAATGTTTCATTTTTGTGCCTGACACACAATAAGTGATTAATATATGTTTATTGATCAATTGATTGATTACAGTTCATTGGAGTTCCCAGTTTATTCTCATACATCAAATAAAACTGATAGGGTTAAAAATGGAATAGGATCAAATGAACTAATTATTATAAAGCACTTAGCACAGTGCCTGGCACACAGTAGGTACTTTATAAATGTTTACTCCCTTCTCACTTTTCCCTGATATCAGCCAGACTTCATAAATGCAGCTTCTAGAAATTGGTCTATTTGTAATGGTTTACAAATGTGTCATTTCCTAGTCTACATGCCATATTTGCAAAACTCTTCTTAGACAACGGTTTTGCTTTTGCTTTTTTGGAAGGGGGAAGGTAGGGCAATTGGGGTTAAGTGACTTGCCCAAGGTCACACAGCTAGTTTTGTGTTAAATGTCAGAGGCTGGATTTTGAACTCAGGTCCTCCTGACTCCAGGGCCTGTGCTCTATTCACTGTGCCACCTAATTGCCTCTTCTTAGATAACTGTTGAACTGTTAAACCCCAAAGCAGCAGGACTAGAAAATTACCTAGGGCTCCCTTCTTAGTCTCTAATATTGCTCCTAATGAAAGTCCTACCTTCAGAGAGCTTTCTTCCTCTTACAGGAGACAATGTCTACTATATAAGAATATATAAAATATACAAAGTAAGTACAAAGGCAAAATTTAATAAACTTATGATTTTTTTATATTAGTGAAAAAAATCTCCAAAAAGCATTTTGGACTAAGACTACCTATACCTCCTGAGAACCCCCTCCAAAAAGCAAAAAAAAGGCAAAAAAAAGAATAATGGAAAGGAAATGCAAGAGAAATACTATGTAGCAGTAGAAAGGTGAGGTGACAGAAAGGAAGGTTAGGGGAAATTATCTCACAAAATCCAAGTGTACAAGTATAAGTATAGATAAATAAGGAGGAAGGAAGAGGGGGTGACTGACATTTGAACTTCATTCACTTTCAAATGAACTAGTCAAAAAAGAGAAAAATATACATGTAGTTGGATACAGAAATAGATTTCACTAAACAGAGAAACAGTGAAGAAAAGGGTGAAAGAGAAGAGATAAGAGGGAGCTTATTATTAAAGAAGGGATTAGTCTTAAGAAAAACAAACTCTACAGATACACAAAAATACTCACAGCAGTTTTTTTTTTTCTGCAGTGCTAAAGAATTGAAAACTGAGCTATTGTCATTCAATTGGGGAAGTACTGAACAGGTTATGGTATGTGAATATGATAGAATACTATAAGAATTACTGTAAGAAAATATAAAAGTGGATGGTCTCTGAGAAATCTGGGAAGACATATAAACTGATGCATAGTGAAGTGAGCAGAACCAGGAGAACAATGAACCACAATACCAGGAATACAATGACAGCAATATTGTAAAGATCAACATTTTTGAAAGAATTAGCCACTCTGATCAGTGTAATGACCAACCATAATTCCACAGAACTCATGATGAAACATTTGACCCACCTGCCGATAGGGAAGTAAAGGAACCCAGAGTGCTGATTGAGATATGTTGGGGGTGGGCTCCCATCAATTTTGCCACTTTTTCTCAAGTCATGTGCCCATAAATTAGTCTTCTCTGAATTCCTAAAGTTCAATAGCAGTGTGCTTTGGTTGAAAGGCATTATTGGTTTATGTTATGGCTTGTTTTTTTCTGGTGAGGCAGTTGGGATTAAGTGACTTGCTCAGGGTTACTGGATTTGAGCTCAGGTCTTTCTGACTCTAGGGCAAGTGCTCTGAGTTAGATAGTTTTATAATGTAGCTTTTTATTTTCAAAGATCAACAATTTTTCAATTTTGTAAAAACTTTGGGCTGGTTAGGTGGTGCAGTGAGTAGAGTACTGGCTCTGAAGTCAGGAGGACTTGAGTTTGTTTCCGACCTCAGACACTTAACACAAAAATACTAGCCATGTGACCTTGGGCAAATTACTTAACCCCAATTGCCCTCCAAAAAAAAATGAAAAACAAAAACAAAAAACCCAAAACCCAAAGATAAAAAATTTTATGGCCTTGTATTCTCAGTTTCATTTTTACTTTCTTTAAGTTCTTATATTCTCAGAATCTCTCACCTTTTCTTTTTATTTTTTGCCAATTCTCAGAATAAGAGAGCAAGAAGGAAACAGATCATAGGTTGGGTTTAACAGCTATAGGCTGACCTCTCTGATGGTTTATGAGGCTTTGCTCTTTGTTATTCTTTGTGAAAAGAAAGTTTTCAGTTTCTGATTGTTACTCAGCCAAATCTATATCTTGCCATTTGGCTTTGCACCCATAGATAGAGGGCCTAGGACAAGGGGAGGTTCCAGGGAAAGAAAATGTTGTTGGGCCAAGCTCTCATTTGCTACAAGTGGAAGACTACATCTCCTATGTTGTCATAAGCAATGAACACTCCTTGTTAAAGGAAGATCAAATACCTGTACTTTAATATTGAACAACACAATCTGAAACACAGAGGGAGTGTGCCTGGGAAAGTTCAAAGTCCTTGGTTATAGATAACGATAGCATTTTAGATATTTCATATAGGATGAGGAAGGAATAGTAATGTTAAATCAAGGCTGATTAAATTTCTTCTTGAATTGTTGTAGTGACCTTGTATGTCAAGTCAAGAAGCATTTATTAAACACCTACTGTGTTCCATGCACTGTACCAAGTACTGGGGGTATAAAGACCGGCCTTATAATTTTAATATCTTGTGTCTTTCTCATTGGAAGTAACCGATAGGAAGGCAAAATTTTTTTGGTGGGGATCTCTGATGTCAGCATAGGTCCTTCCCCCAAACTCTCTCCAGGTTAATAGAATTGGAGAGTTTCCTGAGGGCACTGAATAGGTAAGTAACTTTCACAGAATAAAGAGCCAGAAATTAGTCTTAAACTGAGGTCTTATAGGTTCTAAATCTGACCTACCCGCCACACCACCCTGCCACTGAAATGAATAAAGAGAGTATTATACTCTATATATGGCAAACATTTTTCATAGGAGTTAGGACGCAAACAGAGAATTCCTGGGCAGCCCCTGAAGTAGGAGGCTTTCATTTTATATTTCCTTGTTTGAATGTGTCACACTTCACCTTTCCTTCCACATTTACTTAGGACTCAGTTTTCTCCTCTGTAAAATGAGGGATGAGACTAGATTTCTGAATACTCCTTCACCCAAACAATTACTTTTCCAGGATCTTATTTCAGAGTTAGTATTCTTTATACTAAGCAGTTAGCCAGGAGCAAATCTGGACCTTCACTCCTCAGTGCCTCTTTCCCTTATACCCAAAACTATAGGTCTGTGTCCAAATAGTGGGTGTACATGAGTTGTAACCAGTCCAACTCTGGAAATAGTTGTTGCATACTCTTTTGTTTGTTGTTCAGATGTTTCAGTCATGACCCCATTTGTGGTTTCTTGGCAAAAATCCTAGAGTGGTTTGCCATTTCCTTCTCTAGCTCACTTCACATATGAGGAAACTGAGGCAAACAGGGTTAAGTGACTTGCCCAGGATCACACAACTAGTAATTGTCTGAGGCTGGATTTGAACTCAGGAATATGATTCTGATTCCAGTGGAAGTACTCTATCCATTTCATTACCTAGCTGTCCCTGCATACTCGGCACAATTACAAAGAGACAACAGCATTTGAAGCTATGTATTTGAGGAGAGGGTGAGACAAGAATAAAAGCTAAAATTTCTTTTATGAAGTGCCCAAGACACAGAACTCACTATAACAGGATGTCTTTTCTCAGCAGGAATAAGTGGGACCATTTCCCCCAGCAAAATCAGAAAAATAAATACAGGAGCCATAGACTGACACATGACCTATTTCAAGAAGTATGTTCCAAGAACACCTCTAAAATTCTAATCAGATCACTTACAAACTGTGTCACCTTGGGAGAGTCACCTAGTCTCTGTGCCTTTCCTCATCTATAAATGAGGGATTGACATAATAGACCCTAACTAAGGTCCCTTCTCAGTCTAGATTTATGGTCCTAAGACCCAATGAATTACACTCCCCCAAAGGTAGAAAATGAAAAGAAAAAAGAAGTCCCCAAAGCATTACAACTAAAAGCACCTAGTTCCCCTTCAGTTCTCAAACAGTTGCTAAAAATATATTGACATTTTGGTCTGGATCTGTGATTTCATATGTCTACACTGCAGATCCCAACCCGCCAGGTCTCAGAGAATCACATCTCATTGGGGCAGAGGGGGAGGAGAAGCAATGTTATTCCAATAATTTCATCATGTTTTCAAACTGGGCTTGTCTCTACTCCTTTTGCCAGTTCTCTCTCTCCTTATATACTCTTTTGCTAGGGGAAATGATTACTCAAGCATTGGAGTGAGTTCTGGTACAAAGCTGA
The DNA here is from genome assembly GCA_011680675.1 of Gymnobelideus leadbeateri. Taxonomy (NCBI): domain Eukaryota; kingdom Metazoa; phylum Chordata; class Mammalia; order Diprotodontia; family Petauridae; genus Gymnobelideus; species Gymnobelideus leadbeateri. The sequence continues at coordinate 154,080 of WOXC01009003.1, forward strand.
ATTGACTTGCTCGAGTATATTACACATGCACTTCCTGGTCCCAGGACTATATCCCAGGACTCTGGCCCTGACCATCAGACAGGACACACACACGTACTCTGTTGATTTGGGCTTACTGGATCTCTCCTCCCCCAATTTTCCACCTCTCTCAGAGATTAATCATCAAATCAGCATTACTTTTACAACTGCGAAAGACCTGACATTTGTTTAGTATCTCTGTGCTTCTGAATTGTAGACTGCTTAGGCCAAAGTTCCTCCCTAGCCATTGCTCCTTGTTCCTTCATAGTGTCTATGTTGACCCAATTCCTCGGTGTCCCCATTCCATTATTCCCTACCCTTGGGGTGTGACCTCTGGAATCACTGTTCTATTGGGAAAAAAACAAAAACAAACAAAAACAAAACATCCGTTTCACATTAGAACTGTGTTCTGACCTTGGAGATCAGCAGTATTATTATTTTTTACATCTGTTTTGTACTTATGTATGTACATGTTGTTTCTTCTCAATAGATTGTAAGCTCCTTGGGTATAATTTCCTCTTGTCTTTATATCCCCAATACCTGGCACAGTATTTGGGTGAGTGCTTAGTAAATGCTTATACATTTCCTAACATGGCTCAGCTCCACATAATTTTCTCATTAGTTTTTTTTTTTTTTAATTAAGAATATCTTTCAGGGGTGGCTAGGTGGCGCAGTGAATAGAGCACCGGCCCTGGAGTCAGAAGGACCTGAGTTCGGAGCCGGCCTCCCACACTTAATCCACACAAACAAAAATCTAGCCCTGTAACCTTGGGCAAGTTACTTAACCCCAATTGCCCTAAAGGGGCGGCTAGGTGGTGCAGTGAGTAAGAGCACTGGCCTGGGAGTTGGGATGACCCGAGATCAGATCCGGCCTCAGAAAATGAGCACCCACGCATAATGACTAGCCATGTAACCTTGAGCAAGTTACTTAACCCCAATTGCTTTAAAAAAAAAAAAAGAATATCTTTCTTCTTCAACTTCATCCATCTAATGAGACTCAGCCCAAATACCATCTCTTTGGATTCAAGTAATTGCTCTCTCCTTAGACTAAAAAAAGAATAACAGCCCACAGTTACACACTTCCTTGTGGCTGCATTAAAAAAAAAATTATGTCATTTGATCCTCACAGCAAACCAGGGAGGAAGGCAATTCAAGTATTATTATTTCAATTTAGAGATAAGATTACTAGTCAAGTGACTAGCCCAAGGTTACAGAGCTGATAAGTTACAAAGCTCAAAGACTGAGCCAGTTCTTGAGATTCTGAGTTCCAGGCTTTATCCTCTCTGTCTGCCTTCTCTGCTATCATGGGACGTGGTTTGTAACTCTTTGGGTGCATTTTTTTGGGTGCATTTTTACATTCCACCTTAGTATGACAGAATTGAGATTAATATTCCACCTTCTCATTTTGCAAGCAAGAAGAATGAGGTCCAGAGACTCATCCAGGGGACTGCCTGTCTGAAGTCTCACCCCCATTCAGCCACTGACATGATTTTCCTAAAGCACAGGTCTGACCATGTCACATACCTCCTTATTCCCACTACTCTCCACTCAGTAAACTCTAGTGGTTTTCTATTGCCCTAAGGAGCAAATACAAAATGATGTATTTGGCATTTCATAACCTGCTGCTGTTCAGCTGTTTTAGCTGTGTCCAACTCTGTTACACCATTTGGGTGTTTTTTTTTTTTGGCAAAGATACTAGAGTGGTTTGCCATTTCCTTTTCCATCTCATTTTGCAGATGGGGAAACTGAGGTAAAGAGTAAAGTGACTTGCCCAGGGTCACTCAGCTAGTAAGTGAAGGTCAGATCTGAATTCAGGTCTTCCTGACTCTATATCCACTGTGCCACTTATCTGCCTCTTCATAACCTAACCTTCTCCTATTATTCCAGTGTTCTAACACTTACTCCCAGACATCTTCAATCCAGTGACACTGGCCTCTAGGCCTTTCCATGAACAAGATACTCTATTCCTAGGCTCCTAGCATTCTTTCTGCCTGTCTCCCATGCCTGGAATGCTCTCCCTCCTCTGCTCAGACTTCTAACCTCCCTGACTTCCTTCAAGTCTCAAGTTAAATCCTGCCTTCTATAGGAAACCTTTGCTAACGCCTCTTAATTCCCATGCCTTCCCCCTAGTCTTTGCTTGCATTATCTCCCCCAAGAAATTGTAACTCCTTCTGGGCAGGGGCTATCTTTTACCTTTTTTTTTTTTGTATCTCCAGCACTTAGAACAATGCACAGTAGTTGCTTAATAAATATTGATTGATTGACCCAAGGTCACAGGGGTAATAAATAGCAAAATCAGGTTACGAATCCACAGCCCAATCATCCACTCTATTCTTTCTCTACTGAACTGCCAATTTTTTGAGTTGACAGATGTCTTTTTTATCTTTGTATCCCACAGGACATGCCACAAGGTCCGTTGTAGGTACTCAGCAAATATTTACTCGATAAATGAAAGGAATGGGTAGACTCATTATTGTTGTACCCCAATAAAGTGAGACAGAAGATCCCCGAGATTAAATTTAAAAAGTGGATTTTATTAACACGGGACTGTAGGGGTACATGCCCAAATCAGACATTGTGCCGGTTTTATAGAGGTTCCATAGCCAGGTTACTTAAGCTGAAACTACAGTGACTGGTCAGTGTACCTTTGAAACTACAATCAGTGATCAGTCAGTATACATTTGAATTTCCCGCCAGGCACAAAACCCTAGGCTGGGACTCCCGCCCACAGATCAATCCAGGGAAAGGAAGGGGGTGGAGGTCCTGCCTGTTTACAGATCAATTAAGGGAGAGGAAGGTGCTTTACAAGTCAGTGAAGGAAAGGGAAGGTTGAGTTGCCTGCTTTACAAATCAATGAAGGGAAGGGCAAAGTGGAGTTTTCTGTTTTACAAATCAGTGAAGGAAAGGGAAAGATTGGAATTTACAAATCAATGAAGGGAAGGGGAAAGTGGAATTGTGTCCAACAATTATCAGCTGATTATTTTTCTTTAAAGGGGGTTTATATCTTTTTGTTTGTTTGTTTGTTTTTATAGTACTTTCATTTTCAAATATATCCTGCTCCCCTCCCTACTCAGAAGGCCATCCTCTGTAACAAAGTAAGAATAAAACATCAGTTGAAAAATTAACCAACATGTCAAATGAATTTGATGGCATATGTGATGTTTCTACACCCATAAACCCTTACTTTGTGAAGAGGAGAGGTAGCAGCTTATTCTTCTAAAGATAACCATTTTCAAGTTAGTAATATATATTAAATATTACTTTATTACATCACTGCTCCCCCAAAGTAGCCATTTTCTTAGTTTAAAGATGAAATGCTTCATCAGAGCCCCATAGCATCTTCCTTTTTTTTTTTTTTGGAGGGGGAAAGGCAAGGCAATTGGGTTAAGTGATTTGCCCAAGGTCACACAGCTAGTAAGTGTGTCAAGTTTCTGAGGCCAAATTTGAATTTAGGTCTTCTTGACTCCAGGGCTGGTGCTCTATTCACTGCCACCTAGCTGCCTTCACTTAGCTTTCTCTTTTAAGGTTTATCAGCTCATTTTATGAATGAGAAAAATAGTAGGTATTTTGGCAAGTGATAGATACTTTATAAATACTGTTGCCAGACTGGTCTAACAGTTATTTCCCAGTGAAAAGTCTGCACCTGGTGAAATAGAGAAGAATTGCTACATGCAAATTCTCTCTGTTCCATTGCTTGACTCACTCTTTTCATTCCAGTAAAAAACCTGATGAGGAATGAATGAAAATAAGGAGAAGAAATTCCATGAAATAAAAACTGAATTCACATTATACCCAACTAGTCACAGATTCCACATGGGATATAGTTGGGGTCATTCCCCTCTCCTCACCTCAGCTTGGTGTTCAGTACTTTTCCTAGCCAGAGAACTGGGAAAACAATATATGTCATTCACCCACCTGCCGGGGATTTTCAGGGTTGTGTTTTGTAAAGCAGTAGATGGTGAGAAGATAAGGTTAACTTGTATTATGCAACCATTGTTTACTGGAGCTGCCCACTGAAGGAGGTCTGGGGAAAAGGAGGAAGACCAACTTTCCATCCCGCTTGCAGTAGATACAAAAGACAAGCCCCGCCCCAAACCTTTCCCAATACATGACTCATTTAGGGCTTTGGGGTTTCTTTGAATGGAATGGTCTTAGCAAGTCCATCACACTGGCCCTATGCGGAATCAATCAATAAGCAAGCATTTATTTATTGTTTCCTTACAAAGCTAAGAAACTTCCTTTCAAAAATTTCCCTCATTAGATATGTAAATATCTATAATATTGTGTATTTATATACATATTTATTCATCTGCTAAGCATGTATTACTATGATTTTTAAATATTGCTTTTATTATTGTTGACACAAATCCCCGTGATCTTTTGAAAGAAACCTGAATAATATTCTTCTCCATCCTTCAGTTAGAGTCAGCTATCCGTTTAAATAAGGAAGTATACTAAGAGACACCATCCACAGGGGGAACCATTGGTTTTAGTAAATGGAGTGGGTTTTTGTTTTGTTTTTTTTGGAGGGGGGTGGGCAGGGCAATTGGGGTTAAGTGACTTGTCCAAGGTTACATGGCTAGTATTAAGTGTCTGAGGCCAGATTTGAACTCAGGTCCTCCTGACTCCAGGGCCACTGCTCTATTCACTTCTCCACCTAGCTACCCCTAACTGGAGAAGTTTTGAATACTGTAGATAAGTTCATTTACCTTGGCAGTATACTTTTCAGGGATGTACAGATTGATAATTAGGTTGACATGTGCATTGCCAGAGCTAGTTCAGTGTTTTGAAGGCTCTGAAGGAAAGTGTGAGAGAGAAGAGGTATTAGAGCCTTTGTGCTGGTGTATGTCTGTGAAACCTGGACAGCCTACCAGCACCATGCTAGGAAACTGATTATTTTTCTTTTGGATTATTTTAGGAAGATTCTGAAGATCACCTGGCAGGGTAAGATGCCAGATACTGAAGTCCTTTCTTGAACTAAAATGCCAAGCATTCAAACTCTACTGCAGAGAGAGCAACTCTGATGGACTGGCCACCTTGTTCCAATGCCAAAGGAACGCTTGCCTAAAAGGCTATTTTCTGGAGAACTCTCACAGGGCAAGCACTCACATGGTGGTCAGAAGAAGCATTACAAGGACACTCTCAAGGTCTCTCTTATGAACTTTGCAATTGGTTACATTACATGGGAGACCCTGGCACAGGACTGCCTACTATGGCATGCCCTCATCAAAGAAGGTGCTATGCTCTATGAGCAAAGCACAATTGGAGCAACTCAAAAGAAATACAAGATGGACAAATTTAGAGAATCCTTCCCAAATATTCATATGAACTACTTGTGCCTGACCTGTGGTAGAGTCTTCCAAGACTGGTCTGATCAGTCATAACTGGACACACTCTAACACATATCACACACTCTAACACATATCATTTTGGTCTTCTTTGAGAAGGTGAACTTGAAAGACAACAAACATACCGGATAGAGCACCAGGACTGGAATCTGGAGCACCTGAGTCCAAATCCATCCTCAAAAACTTACTATGTGACCTTGGACAAGTCACTTAACCCTATTTTCCTCAGTTTCCTCATCTGCAAAATGAGATGGAGAAGGAAATGGCAAACCACTCCAGTATCTTTGTCAAGAAAAAGAAAACCCCAAATGGGGTCATGAAGAGTGGGATACAGCTAAGCAACAAAAATGCCAACTCTACTGAGTTGTTTTGGCTATCAACAAAAGGGCCAAGAGATTTCATTTGAGTATGTATTTTCCTTCAGCATTCAATGAGGGAAAATATTGATGGGAAGTTTTCTTTTCTTTTCTTTTTTGCATACGAAGCATATAATACCTTAAGTATATTAGTCACAAATGAACACATATATTCTTCACCTGTTTTTTAGAATCCCTTATTTGCTTCAAAACTCTCAGAGCATGTGTAGCAGCACATGAAGCCTTTCTTGATCCCCTCACCTCCTAGCTCCCTCTTCTACTAAATTACCCGGTAGATGTTTTCTATATATTTATAGATGTACAGTCTGTATCTCCAAAGAGAATAATAAAAGGTCCATGAGGACAGAGACCATCTCATTTTTGTCATTGTATCTCAGTGCCTAGCATACTACTATCCATAGTAAGCATTAAATAAATGCTATTTCATAGACACACCATGAGATTTTATATATATATATGTGTGTGTGTGTGTGTGTGTGTGTGTGTGTTGTGTGTATATGCATGTATGCATATGACTTTGTGAATGGAGAGCTAGTCTCAGTCAGAAAAACCTGGAATTTCATCCTGTCTCTGGCAAATACTGACTGTATTGACCCTGAGCAAGGTCATTTAACCTCCATGTGCCCCAAATAATTCTCTAAACTGTAAGCTGCAGAAAATAACACTGCACTGGTAGAGGGAGTTTCTTGACAGAAAGTTCCCAAAAGCAAGGAGAGAAATCACAGTTCTGGTTGGACTATATGTGAGTGTGTCTTCTATAAATGCTCTTCTTTTTTAATACTTCTCTAAAATTACTCCCTAACTCTCCCCCGCCTCAATAGAAAAAAATCTATGCATTGGCCATTTGAAAACGTATGCCTCCTTTCACAGTTAAAATCCACTGCTACAGCTAGAGATAGAGAGGCATTGTGTTGTACCCCAATAAAGCAAAACTGAAGATCCCTGAGATTAAATTTAAAAAGTGGATTTATTACCGAGGGACTGTTGGGGTGCATGGTCACCCAAATCAGACAGTGCTTTGGCACAGATATTGTGCCGGTTTTATAGAGGTTCCATAGCCAGGTTACAGTAAGCTGAAACTACAGTGATTGGTACATTTGAATTTCCCATAGGTGGGAAACCCTAGGCTGGAACTCCCACCCACAGATCAATCTGGGGAAAGGAAGGTGTAGGGGTCATGCTTGTTTACAGAACAATTAGGGGAGGGGAAGGTGGAGTTCTCTGTTTTACAAATCAATGAAGGGAAGGGCAAAGTAGAGTTGTGTCCAACATTGAACACTCAAAAGAACTCTGACCACTTGTGCTTTCTAATTTTTAAAACAATTTGCATAACCTTTATTAAATTGCTTGCCTTCTCAATGAGGGAGGAGGGGAAGAAAGGTAGGAGATAATTTAGAACTCAAAAATTTTATTTTAAATGAATGTTAAAATTTTGTTTTACACGTTAATGAAAAAAATATTAAAACAAAAAAGTATCAAGACCAGGAAAACCCTCATAATTTGCAGACCTTATTTTTGACTTTACCACAATGGTGTCAAGGTACAATAGAAAGTGGGGGTGGGAAGAAAGCACTAAATTTTACATAAAGATCCCTGTGGGCAACAAACTGATTTAAAAAATGTTTTTCTGTATCTGTATTTTGTTAAACATTTCCCAATTATATTTTAATCTGACTCATGTTTAATACATAAGTCTTACACTAACCTGGAGAAAATAATGGTGATGATATTTTCATAGTGTTAAGACTTAAGAGCATTTTTATACATTATATAATTTGATTCTCAAAACAACTTCATAAAGTGTAGTAGTACAGATATTATTATTCCCATTTTATAGATAAACTGAGACTCACAGAAGTTAAGTGACTTATCTAAGGTCACACATCAATTATTACAGGTCTAGCTTCCTTTATACTTTGATGTTCTTCTGTTATATGATATGCCCAGTCTAGAGAAGAACAGGCCTATCTGGTATTCCTTGGGACTCACTTTTGCCATTGTCTACATACTCCAGGTGGCTCAGTAGAGAGAGCACTGCTCCTGGATTCATCTTCCTGAGTTCAAATCTGGTCTCTGATGCTTAGAAGCTGTACGATCTTGGGCAAATCACTTAACCCTATTTGCCTCAGTTTCCTCATCTGTAAATTGAGATGAAAAAAGAACTAGAAAATCATTCCACTATCTTTGCCAAGAAAACCCCCAATGAGGGTCACAAAGGGTTGGACAGGATTGAATAACAATAAAGAAATGATTCCAGGCATCTAGGTGTCGCAGTGAATAGAGTCGGGAGGACCTGAGTTCAAATCCAGACTCAGACACTTAACACTTACTAGCCATGTGACCTTGGGCAACTAAACCTCAATTGCCTTGTCTCACCCCTGCAAAAAGAAAAAAAAAAGGCATGACTACTTTTTTGGGGGGAGGAGGAGAGAGCCCTGTTTCCTGTGTAGATGAAGGAGGAGTAAACTGATAAAATTCTACACATTAGATCAAGGATTTTTAACTTCTTGTCCAGGATAGGACCCCTCTGGCAGTCTGATGTAACTAACCTATGGACACCTTTCCAGAATGATGCATTTCAATAATTGTAGGAACTGCTACATTTCAGTTAGACATTAGTGAAAATAATTCTGGGCTCCCCCCCCCCATTCACATTCACAGACCCTCTGGAATATATCTCTGGGTTAATAAGCCAAGTACTTTGTAGATAATTAGTTATTCCAAGGATGTTTTAGGCTCACAATGAAATTCCCCCTTAAGGCATTTCATTCACCTTAGCAGTCTATATAAAGAAATACAAACCAAAACAAACCCTGGCTGTTAATGTGTACCCCACCAATTTTACTTTGGAAACCTCTGGCCAATGCTCACACCACCTTTTCCTATTTCTAGTCCCCGATACTGGCGGTCCTGCTGCCTGAGAGTTCAGCCCAGTGAAGGGCTAGAGAAAATAAAATTTTCTCTTCTATTAACGCTGAGGCACATCTGTTATTGGTACATGATGTTCCCCCCTCCTGTTGCTCACCCCAAACACATTTCCATTGATATCTGTGTACTATCTCTGTGTTCTCTATACATAAAAAGAAATATCTTCCTTTTGCACTTGTCAGAAGTACAGAGTCTCAGGACATGAATATGAATGACATAGATATGTCTCCAACAGCAGGCTATCTCTTCGATTGACCTTTGGCATTGTTTGGGGAGGTGGCATTTGTCAGAAGCTAGCTAATAAAACATAAAAAAAAAAAACAACCCACCCCTCTTCTGAAGATTGTATTTCAGGATGTAGCAAACCTGTTTTTATAACGGAAATACTTGTTCAACTTCCTTCAAGAAAAAATATTTCAGTGGTCCCACCAGTTATGCAACTCCACAATCCTAAGGCAGCTGCTTTCTTTTTTACCAAAGCAGAAAATCACCAGGATATAATAGTGATCATAGACACAAACCTTCTGACTCATTTCCTGAGCCACAGTGTTCTTAGTAAATAACTAAAAGGGCTATATGAAATTATTTAAACAGAAATAGACCTTCTTAGATATCAAAAGATTTAAACCTGGACAAGATGTAAGCTGTAAGCAGTATTGTGCCAGTAAATGTTTAGTTGGGGAAGAAGGGCAGAGGGTGGAGTACCCAGAACATAAATTTAGTCTGCATTACTAACCTTTTCTCCATCACTTTTCCTAGCATTTAGCACAGTGCTTTATAAATGCTTATTGATTCATTGATTAATTTCTTAAGTCTAAGATCAATAGAATAGTAAACGAGCCTACAGTGTATGTTTGCCAGTTTCTGAAATGTAAATTCTCACGCTGAAAATTTAATAGTTGTCTCCCAGAGGGTAGTTGGCTGCAGCATTCCACTGAAGCTGAGATCATTTTATCCCATTCCTTCTTTTTACAGGTGGAGGAACCCTGCTCCCTCCCCCTCATCCCACCGCACCCCATCACATCACCACAAAGAAATGTGATTTTAATTTTAGAATTTTTAAAATTTTTAATTTATGGAATAAAACAAGCATTTCTATAACATAGTGTAATAAAAAGGATGATTACATACAAAACTACAAATCTATTATGTACAATTTGTAATTCCTTTTAAATATATAATACAATTATAATGTAAATTTATTCCCCCCCCCCTTTCCTCTTCTCTCTTGAAAGGTGAAATTTAAAAGAGTTTTTTTTCCGCTCGATCTAGGAACCTTGGTGGCTCCAACACCCCTCCCCTCCAAATAAATACTCCTTGGTTTGGTATTTAATAGCACTTCATAACCTGGCTCCAGACTATCTTTCCAGGCAGATTAGGGTTACTTTCCTTCAGACACTCTGCCTTGAGACTAAATTGACCTGCTCCTGGAGGGATTAATCCTTCTTCCTCTGGAATCTTTAAACAGACCCTACCTCAGGATACAAAAAATTCGCTCCATCCTGACCTCCATGCTGGAGACTTCCAACTCCCTTCAAAGCTCATCTCACTTCATTCAAAGGAACTTTGCTGATTCCTCTAGTTATGAGCTCACCCCGCCCCCATCACTTTGTATTTATTTTGTGCATTTTCTGTATTTACTTACTGATTTTCTTAGATGTTGTATCCTACAGTAAGAATATAAGCAGAGTGCTCTCTTGCTTTCATTTCTCCTGCTTATTAGTACAGTGAATGGTTGGAACATAGTTGATGCTCAACAAATATTTGATTCTCTTAATACCCACTTTCTGATCAACTTTTCACTTGAGCTACAAGCTATTTTATTTAAATGTGACCTTAGTTAATGGAGTGGGGGTGGAAGGGAGAGAAGAGAAATAATAAGATCCAAAGGGATGGACAGGGCAGTACAAAAAGTCTAGAATGGAGAATGGAGGCAAATTGATAGGGTAGACATGATGTGACCCCTTGGAATACTCTGAACTCATATTATAAATGGTATTTTCTTTCTACCCTACCCTAAGGAAGGCAACACAAGAGGGTATCTTTATTTTCTTGTTACAAATGAGGTTTTTTACATTTTTTTTTCTTTTTGGAAGGGGGAGGGCAAGGCAATTGAGGTTAAGTGACTTGCCCAAGGTCACACTGCTAGTAAGTGTTAAGTGTCTGAGGTCAAATTTGAATTCAGGTCCTCCTGACTCCAGGGGCGGTGCTCTTTTCACCTTGCCCCATAAATGAGTTTTTTTTATTTAGTATGGCAAAGTGCAATGAAAATTGGCCCATGCTAGTGCAAACCAGCTCTGGTGAAAGGTATCATAAAATGAGGGAGTTATGTATGTACCTGTAGGAAAGTCACAGACAGATGATTGAGAAACCTTAAGTAATGGTCTGATCCCAGACTCTAGACTCTGTCACTACTCTAGGGACACTAAGTTGAGTGTGTAGCAGCAAACACCCCAACATCCCCAGGGTAGCTGCCAGCACAGGTTCTTAGATCTGCTTTTGTAAAGGAAAGCAACTCAAATTGGGTTAAAAAGCTTACTTTAATCAAATAAACATATATCACTTACCTAGTTCAGGGGAAAAAGGTCAGCACCCCGAACTTCAGAGTTACAGAACTTACAGATCAAACAGACAGGCTTCCAAACTGTCCAACCATTATATCAATACCAAATCACAGTTACCAGAGAGGGAAGCATCAACATCTGGTTTTCAAAGCCGGGGGGCTCTCAACAACGGCTTCCCAGAGTCTCATCTGGTCAAATCACACAACACTTCTCAAAGTGAGCCCCAAAGCAAAGCCTCAAATCAGGGATTGTATAGTCTTCTCCTGGCTCAGAGAATGTAACCACCCTCTTGACCCGCTGCCCAATCACACAGCATCAAGGTGTGGTCATTCCTGAAAACCAAGCCTCCTAACACAGGCTCCATGTGACCACATTCAGCCTATTAGGAGGCAGAGTATATTTTCAAATCAAGGAAGGTTTTCAGAGTCTCTTAAGTCAATCAAAGTCTCTTAAGCCAATCAAAGGGCCTAGGGGCAGGGAAGATCTTCAAATCTGCATTTCCATTACAAGTGTGTGTGTGTTTTGGGGACATGGGGGAGACCAGACAAACCCATGAATGTTGAAGGTTATTAGAGAGTTGTTTAAACTTCGGTAGGTCAGTGAAGAGGCTGAATCCCATAGATAAGGATGAAATCACCTCATCTGAGTAGGAAAAATAGCTTCAGGGATAAGAGAATTACCCCCAAGCTCTGTGGCCAGGGCCACAAGTAAACATTAAAAAGGCAATTAAATGCTGTGATCTACTTACTTACCTTGGCTTACATATTTGGTGATTTACCTTCTCTCTGATAAACTGAATCAATCTGATGAAGATTCTTTGAAGTCAGTAAATATTTTAATTTTGTTTATAGATTAGGCTACTGGGACCCTGACAGAGATTTGTTCTAGGTTGCACAGGTACACTCAGTCAAAGAATTTGAATCCAGGTCTTTTGATTAAGTTCTACTGAGGTAATTAGAGGTAAACTGAGGAAAACTGGACTCAGAGAAAGGAACTGATTTTTCAAAGGTCACTCCAGCAGTAATGAAGCTTAAAGAGAAAGGCCAAAGGTAGACACATGTGCAAAATGAAACTCATTAGCTTTCTCCACCTTCTCACCCTTCTACAAATATTATACCATGGGGGGAAAAAAGGGCTGGATTTAAAGTCTTAGGACCAAATTTAGATTCCCAATTACTCTTTTTGCTACTTAGGTGACCTTGAGCCAGTCATTTAATCCCTCCATGCCCAATTTCCTGTGTCTAAAATGAGTAGTAACAGATAACTTTAAAAATCCCCTGTAACTCTAAATATATGACTCGGTTCACACAATACAGAACCACATGTTTCTTTTCTAATAACTGGAGTAAACAATAATAGTGTTTACTTAATTTTCAAAGTCCCCTTTGCCACTGTTGACAAGGACATTTCATAAAAACCTCTTATTTGATGGTGAGCTCTTTTGCCCCTACCATAAGCCTCACAATTCGGTTTCCCCTAGTAACTATGTGGAAACATTTCAGGCTGTAGGTTTTATTTGTAAATATTTCCTTGGCCAGTTTTCATATAGGTGTCATAAAGTCAATAAATCCTGGTCTAGCCTCTCCCAAGACTGGCGGGCTTATTTGTGCTCCCTGGTGCCTCCTAGGTCACAGACAATCTTTTCTATACAATGGAAGGCTAATGACTGGACAACATTCCTATTCATGTCAGTGCAGTCAGAATTAACAATGTCAGCCTGTCCCCTAGTCTGTCTCCAGGAAAGCTCAGCTGGGTCTTGGTATAAAATACTGCTGTTTATGAAGCTTCAAATCTTGAAAATGAGTTGGGAGAGGGAGAAAAGAAAGTCTGGGCAATGAAGGAGAAAGGGAGTGAGTAGGGACTTGAAAAGAAGGGTGAAACAGGTGTGCCTACTTATGTTCCAGATACTTGCTGTCCTAAGCACTGAGGATACAAAAAGAGGCAAAAAGCAGTCCCTATCCTCAAGGAACTTACAATCTAGTGGGGGAGATAACATGAAAATAAATATATACAAAGCAAGTCATACATAGGATAAATAGGAGATAATTACTAACATGAGGGAAGGTATTGAATTAAGGGAGGCTGGGGAAAGTTTCTTTGTAGAGGATAGGATTTTAATTGGGACTTAAAGGAAGCTGATGAGTAGTCAGAATGGAGCAGGGAGAGAGATCCAGACAAGGGGGCGGGTGGGAGGGGGAAGGGAGGGAAATAGCCAGAAAGAATGGCCAGACTCTATAGATAGTATATCTTCTTTATTGAACAGTCAGGACACCTGTGTCACTGGATCAGCGTATGTGGTGGGAAGTAAGATGTAAGAAGACTGGAGAGGTAGAAATAGGCTAAGTTATGAGGGTCTTTGAGTGCCAAAAAGCATTTTGTATTTGATCTTGGAGGCAAATAGGGAGCCACTAGAGTTTCTTGAGTAGAGGAATGACATATGTTTCAGGAAAATCACTTTAGTAGATGAATGGAGGATGGATTGCAGTGGGGAGAGATTTGGAGCAGGCAGACCCACCAGCAAACTTTTGCAATAATCAAGGCATGAGGTGATAAGGGCCTATTTTAGAGTGGTGGCAGGGTCAGTAGAGAAGGTGGTATATAGAAGAAGTGTCGCAAAGCTGAAATTTATAGGCCTTGTCAGGAAGAAAATCTTGCTTTCTTTAGTGATAGGAAACAGTGGATAGGGTTTAGGAAGGAAAGCTTAAAGACCCAGTTTTGGATATGTAGATTTTTTTTTTTAAGCAATTGGGGTTAAGTAACTTGCCCAAGGTTACACGGCTAGATTTTTGTTTGTGTGGATTAAGTGTCGGAGGCCGGCTACGAACTCAGGTCCTTCTGACTCCAGGGCCGGTGCTCTATTCACTGCGCCACCTAGCTGCCCCTAGGATATGTAGATTTTTAAATGTCTATTGGATCTAGTCCCCAAGGTTGGAAGGGCAGTTGGAGATGTTAGATTGGAGGTCTGCAGAGAGTTTGGGGCAGGATCTGTAGATTTGAGAATCTTTGGCATTGAGATGGTAATTAAATCTATGAGAGCTAATGAGATCATTAACTGAAATACTATTGAGGGAGACAGAACTGTGAGGGACACCTGCCATTAGACGGACCTTGAAGGTTTGAGTTTTAGCTTTGCCACAAATTAGTTGTGTGACTTTGAGCAAATCACTTGATTAGAATTAAGTCTAGAATTAGTTCTCCTGGCTCCCAGGTCCAGACTTGTCTCTATTACAGTGTCTGGCACAAAATAGGAGCTCAATAAAAGCTTTTTGATTGATTACAAGACATTGTCTCTCTTGGTTTTTCTCCATCATATTGAATACACAGTGCCAATAGAAATCTGTTTATTTATTCTGGGGACTTAAATTAGTAACAATAGATATGAATCACCAGGCTATTTTTATCAAGATTTCTCATTACCAAAAAAAGTCTCTTTGTAGAAGGAAGTATTTGGTAATTCCCTAAGCATTTGATCACCTGAGCTACTTTATGAGTTTCAAGGAGGGGGTAACAGTGGATACCACTAAACCAAAATTTCATTTTTAGCAGTATAACTAAATTACAGAATATTAGAAAGGGGAATGGGTTGCTATGAGGGATTATTTTATATCTATAATATCTTTATATCTATCTATACTTACATATCCATAAATATAAATATATATATGTAATCCCTTAGTATTATTTAGTTAAGATTTCATAGATATACATATATAAATCCCTTTGGACCTACTTTGACATTGCTTAGGCGTTACTGACTTTTAAGAAAGGGGTTAAGAGGGGAAGGGTTTGTTTCCAGGAAGGAAAAATCATATAAGGGGCAAACCAATCAACTTTAACAGACTACAGTAAGGGTTCTTATTTTTTTTATGGATCACTGACACATCTATATCTATGTATGTATGTATATACTTCTTTTAAGCCAAGAGTAGATTGGAGGTGGTTTGATTAATTTACTTATACAACATTTTAGCTGATCCTCATGTGACTAGGCACTAATCTTGGTTCCTTCTACATAGATTCTCAATCCAAACTTGTTGATTTTAATTTCTCTACTATACTGGGATTACATAAGGTTTACACCATTATCTCTATTTTCCTGAGGACAAAATTAAGAGAAATTAAACCCTAAGTAACACAGCCAGTTAGCAGCAGAGGCAGGGAGAATGAGATTCAAATTTATCCCCTAGTCAAGTGTACCTTCCATGAGGGCACACGCTACCCCTCTCATTTGGGGAATGAGCTAGCTCCATGGTCCCCTGGACTCATGTTAGCCCAGCTTCTGGACCCTTTGATTCTATAATTGGTACCAAGGGATGGATAAAATTCACTTTCCACTTCTTCTGAGATCAGTCACTTCTCTGACTGATTTGAGAACAATAACAACTCTGCCTTTCTGAGTCTATGAAGGCTATGAGTAATCCCAGCATGACTTGATATGGTAAAGAGTTACCTGCTCCACTGGACCTTCTAGTAGTGATAAAAATGCAGAAGAAAAATGTGTTTGATGTAGTTAAGAGGTTCTCAAATAACAGTGATTTTTAAAAATCTATTTTAGGGAGTAGGATAGGCACTATTGCTTCTGAGAAGACAGGCTCTGTGTCAGACAGACTGTGTCAACACTGTCAAAATTCTGACAGATGCTATCAAGCTGAAAATGTTTTCAGCACAATTCCAGTGACAGACCAGTTTAGCTAAATATGGAACAATTAATGAGTAATTAACCTGGCCACTAGAAGGTGAATTTATGGACCATGGCAAGCTCATAAAACAAAGATAAATACAAAATGGCCTTTGGCCCTGTTCAGTCCCTTTCTGTCCTGAGTAATGGTCAAGTGGTACAAAAGGAAGCAGAAAGTAATGATTATAGTTTTTAGGTCACTTAAAAATAGTAATTTAACTGCTGATGCTCTAAATTTGAAATCATTGTCTAATGACCAAGAAGTTGGAGGAATTGAATCCTACCAATACTGACATTATTACTATAATGAAGTGAGAAGATAAAAGGATATTGTAGCTAAATGGAAGGATGCTCTAAAGATTGTCCTTGAATTGACAAATAAAAGATTTGGCTGAAATTGATCCCATCCTCCCTTCCTTCTGCCTTACTCCCATATTACTGGGTTTATTATTAATTTATGTTATCTAGTCTCAACTAGGCCATCACTGTCATATGACAGCCTTTCATTCTTCCATGAAATGGCTTCCCTCACCATCTCTGAAGACACCATTCTAAACTCTCTCCTAAGACTTCCTTTATTTCCTTCTCCTCCCTGACACCTTTTAGAAAATATTAAGATATCATTTCCAGTTTATTTAAGGCAGGGAAAGAAAATTGAAATGAAGTGGATAATGAAGAAACTTTTACTGCAAGCATTGGTTGGTTTGATCATCTTAAAAATAAAATTTAATTGCAAATTGTTAAAATTACATACATACAAATATATGTATATATATGCATATACTATATCTCTTAGAAATGAGACTATCAGAGAAATTTGTTATAAAGATCATCCCTCCTATTTATTACTTTTCTTCTAATTTTAACTGCATTGTTTTTATTTGTGCAAAACTTTTTAATTTTATGAAATCAAAATTGTTCATTTTTATCTCCTGTATCTCTTAGTCTTCGTTTGGTCATAAACTCTTCCCCTATCCACAGATCTGACAGGCAATTTCTTCTATGCTCCTTTGATTTCATTATGATGTTACCTTTTATGTCTATATCACATATTTTGGAGTTTGCCTCAATATGTGGTGTAAATTTTGGTCTATACCTAGTTTCTGCCAGATTGCTTTCTAGTTTTCCCAGCAGTTTTTTTTATTTTTTGGGTTTTTTTTTTTTTTTTGGTTTTTTGGAGGGCAATTGGGGTTAAGTAACTTGCCCAAGGTCACACAGCTAGGTTTTTGTTTGTGTGTGTTAAGTGTCTGAGGCCGGGATCCAAACTCAGGTCCTTCTGACTCCAGGGCTGGCGTTCTACTCTCTGCTCCATCTAGCTGCCCCCTTCCCAGTAGTTTTTGATGAATAGTGACCTCTTGACCTAGTAGTTGGGATTTGGGGGCTTATCAGCACTAGACTACTATGCTTATTTGCTTCCATATATTGTGTACCTAATCTGTCAACCTTTCCATTTCTTTCTCAGTTCCAAATTGTTTTGTTGATTACAGTATTGTAGTTTCCAATTTGGTACTGATAGGTACCCTTTCCTCTCTTTTTCATTAATTCCTTTGCTATTATTGACCTTTGGTTCCTCCAGATAATTTTTGTTATTTCTTCTAGATTTTTAAAGTAATCTTTTGCTAGTTTGATTGATATGGAACTGAATAAATAAGTAATTTGTATAGTATTATCATTTTTATTATATTGGATAAGCTTACTGATCAGCTATTAATATTTCTCCATTTGTTTAAGTATCTTTATTTGTATAAATAGTGTTTTGGAATTGTGTCAATATAGTTCTTGTTTGTGTCTTGGCAGGTAGATTCCCAAATATTTTATGCTACTGGTAGTTATTTCAAAAGGGATTTCTCCTTCTGTTTCTTCTGGCTGGGTTCTGTCTGTAACATGCAGAAGTGCCAATGATTTGTGTGCATTTATTTTATATCTGGCAACTTCACTGAAGTTGTTAATTGTTTCAATTAGTTTTTTAAGTCAACTCTTTAGGATTATATGAATCAACTATCATATCATCTACAAAAATGTTAATTTTGTTCCCTCTTTGCCTATGCTTATCCGCTCAATTTCTCTTTTTCTTTTTTTAATGTAATAGCTAGCATTTCTAGAACTATATTTAATAGTAATGGTGATATGGACATCTTTGCTTTACCACCGATCTTACTGGAAAGGCCTCTAATTTATCCCTATTATAGATAATGTTGACTCTTGATTTTAGATACCTACTACTTGTATTAAGAAAACACTTATTTTTCTGATTTCTAATTTTTTTTAAACAGCAGTCAACATTGTAACCTCTCAAAAGCTTTTGTGTATCTAGTGATAAGAGAATATTATTTTTGTTATTAATATGGTCAATTATATTTATAATTTTCCTTAATGTTGACCTGGTTCTGCATTATTGGAATAAATCTAACCTACTTAAAGTATATATTCTTTGTGATATGTTGCTGGAGTCTTGTTGCAAATATGTTTTTTAAAGTTTTTGCATCAATATTCATTAGGGATATTGACCTACAGTTTTCTTTTTCTGTCTTGACTTGCCCTGGTTTAGGTTAACAAGATTATATTTATGTAATATTTGGTAGTATTCCTTTTCCAATTTTAAAAACATTCATGTAGTATTAAAATGAATTGTTCTTTAAATGTGTTTTGTTTTTTTTATTTTGGAGTTCATTTATGGCTTGCCTAATTTCTTTTTCTAAGATAGGATTAAGTCTTTGTTTCTTATTCTGTTACTCTGGATAATTCATATTTTTGTAGATATTCATCTGCTCCATGTAAATTATCAGTCTTATGGGCATATAACTAGGTGAAATATCTTCTAACAATTTCTATTTAATTGATTTTCAATTCATCTTTTTTTTTCATTTTTGATACTTGTAATTGTGTTTTTTTCTTTATTTAAAAAAATCTTTGGCTAATAACATCTCTCTTTTCCAAAACAGAATTTACATTCTAAGAAAGAAGATACTCAATGTGGCTTTAAAGTGTCTAAAGATTATCTAAAAATTTTGTTGAGTGGTAATACAGAAGGAGATTTTAAATTTAAACTAATTCTTATTTATCAGTCTAGAAATCCTTGGAACTCTGAGCAATCATAAGCATGTATCACTTTCAGTTCTTTCGGCAGTCAGATAAGAAAGCAGGAGTGACTAAAGTTACTTTCTTTTTAATCAAAACATTTATTGGAGTGTCTTGTACAAAAAAAGTTTCCAGTCATAAAACGTATATTACAAATCATTGAAAAAGACATTTGGCATTCGTGTATATTCTTAAAAATGATAAAGTCTAGATTATCACATAGTTTTCAGATGCTCTGTATGAAGATCATTTCTACTGAAGTTTGTGGGGTTTGCCATGATAGCTACCTAACTCAGCAAGTCATTTAAATCCTTTTTTACAGCAATGTTCATAAAGAACACATCCATAATGATCAATGGCCACTATATAAATAGAACAAAGGTATCTAAAAGTCGTGGTTAAAACTACCATTCAAGTCAAAAGTGATTATTTTTACGAAAATAGTTTGATGTGAAAAGGGATCTCAGTCATTTGCAGGGCTTCTGGGGCTTGCTTTTTTTTTTTTTTTAAGCAATTGGGGTTAAGTAACTTGCTCAAGGTTACATGGCTAGTCATTATTTATGCGTGGGTGCTCATTTTCTGAGGCCGGATTCGATCTTGGGTCATCCCAACTCCGAGGCCAGCACTCTTACTCACTGCGCCACCAGTTATAAAAAGGGAACAGAGAACTAGGAAAGGGCTCAAGATTATGGAAAGCACTCAGCTCCCAGACCTGTCCTATTCTCCAAAGACATATTAGTCAGAATGAGCTATTCCCTGGGCAGCAAAGAGAAGAAACTGAATGAGAAATTGTCACATCACTTTTTCCCAGTACATGCAACAAGAGTCACCAAGAAACTGTCTTCAGTTACTCAGTTCCCACTTTTGACCCCTTCTCAGTTTTGTCCAAATAGGAATGATTGCAGCTCCTTTCCTGTTTGGTTGGGATGACTGGTCCTTCTTAGAACCCTGGGTTGAGTCAGTCCCCTGGTAAAGGTCAGAAGGCTAAGAGTACAGAGGGAATACCCCTTCATAATTAATATCATTCACATTGTGACCATGACCAGAGATGCTCTGGCACCTCATGTATTTCCTTCAAGCTGGTGGTTAGCTGCCTACCTTGAGTGAGACACATCAATTGAGCTCCCTCAAAAAAAAAAAAAAACAAAAAAAAAAAACAAAGAGCTAATTCCTTGGAGGCATTTTTCCTCCATTTGTTTTGGGAGAAGGGTTGAGACTACAAAGGGGCGGGGGAGGGGCAGGTGAGTGGTTGCTGAGCAGCCCAGTAAAGTTACTTTCAAAGACTAATTTTCAATGTATTTTAGTTCACCTGTTGATAACTATTTCAAGGACAAAAATAACTCATTTAAAGCATTATTGATTTTAGATAATGCTCCAGGTCATACAACTACTTAGTTCATTGTGTGAGAATGTGAGATGTAGATAAAACTGCACCTACTAGTGTATGTACAAAGATTTAAAGAAAGACAGCTCAGTCTATACTGCTAAAATATTTTAAATCATAATGACATTCTTTTCATTATATTGTCAATATAGAAACAGGTATGATATTCAGTAATTTTAAATTGCTTAAATTTTGTTTTTTAAAACTATTATTTTGTAATAAGCTTGAACAAGAAATACATTGTTCTTATCCTTTGCTATTCTATTACGTTAATAAAAAAAAATAAAAACTTATTTAAAAATTTTTTCATTGCATACCTCCATTGGGTTGGCAATGTCTTTGGGGAAGTTGTATGACTTTCCAAAAGAACTACATTGTAGGGAACATTATTTGGATGAATAAACTCTGCTGTATGTAGGCTTAAAAAACCATTTGCTAATTTACAGCTATTTGAAAATATGCCAGAAATTAAGAATGTATTAGGAAAGATCGAAAATCAAAACAGATTTCTTTTATTGTCAAGTTTCGTATAAAATTAAAATAATTATTACCTTTTCTTCCTACATATCCTCTCTCCCTTTCCCCCCACCTACACAAATTTCTTATACTCTCCTCTCTGCCTGGATATATTACAATACCAGGGGTGGGTAGATAGGAGACCAGAATACACAATCTCTACCCTTGGAACTATTGAGAATATTAAGTTGACACACTTGGAACAGAGAACAATTCATGACAGTCAAATTGGCAGCGTAGATAATGGTGGACTTGTTTTAAAAGAGAGAATGATCATGGTGGACTGGGAACATGTTTTGGGAGGAGGTAATGCTTGAGTTGGGCCCTGAAAGGCAAGTAGGCTGTAGATGGCTAAAGAAGACAGGGAGAAGCATTTTAGGAGGAGGCAACAACGTAAGTGAAGGCAGAAAAAAAGACTGTCATGGACAATTGATGCTTAGGAGACCTTTCAGTCTGAAGAGGAAGGCATTCTTATATTATCAGTATCATGAATCAGTTTCCTCCAGATGCTTCAGAACTGCAAGGGGGAGGATAGGTAAACCAGACTTTTTCATTGACTCATCTTTTCCTATTTGTTGAACCTGGGCAATGTGCTTTGAAAAGTTTAGATTCCTTTAGCTTTGGGGGTGGGAGTAGGAAGACAGAGATAGCAGCAAAGAGATAGAAACAGAGACATCAAGAGAGACAGATTGAGACAGGGAGTCAGAGACAGAGAGACAGTGGGAGACAGAGTCAGAGAGGTATAAGCAGTATGTGAACTCCCCCCACACAACTAGCCTAGTGGCCCTACCCTCACAGCCCTATAGGGGAAACATTAGATTATTATTTTTTTTGTTCTTTTGTTTCTCTTATTTTAGACTAATGCTAAAATATAAATACATAATAAGAAAAAGAAACATTATAAACTTAAATATAAAATAAGAAAAGAAAAATGTCATGTACACAGCAGAACATAGAAAATTCAAAACACATAGTAATAATTTATAATTTCAAGAAATCTGTATATTAAATACTGTATGTTAAATTGAAAGCAGCCATCTTTTCTTTGCTTCCTTGTAAGTTTTCTTTTGTTCTCTACTGTATACTTTTTACTTTGTTCTTTTTCTCCCTTCCTTCCTCCTACATGCCACCCCAAGGCTACAATTGAGCTCATGCTCCTATTGCTATATAGGTACTGACACACACACACACACACACACACACACGCCTAAACATAGATTTTCCCTAAGAAATTCTGCTCCTAATCTTGTTTTTATGTTTGTGCATATCTTTTTTCCCCGGTCACTTGGTTAGTTTTTGTGTTAAGTGTCTGAGGCCAATTTTGAACTCAGGTCTTCCTGACTCCAGGTCAGGTGCTCACTGTGCCTGCCACCTACCTGCCCCATGGTTTTACTTTTTAAAGTCATATCATACTCCGGTCTACCCCAATCCTTCTTATAAGTTACCTAATTACTAGCAATCTTAACATAGGCTTTACATTTTCCATACACAACAGGTTAGCATTCTTTTTTTTTCTTTTTTGGAGGGGGAAGAGCAGTGAAATTGGGGTTAAGTCCCAGGTCACACAGCTAGTAAGTGTTAAGTGTCTGAGGCTGAATTTGAACTCAGGTTCTCCTGACCCCAGGGCCACTGCTCTATTCACTATATCACTTAGCCTCCCCAAAAGGTAAACATCCTATCCTTATTTAGTTTCTCATAATTGGACATTGGTATGTACCTTGTATTTCTCTTAGCTCTTTTATGTCAAATCTTCTACTGAGTTCAGGTTTGTTTGGTTTTTTTAAACAGAGTTCTGAAAGTCTGACTGTTGACCAAATACCCTTTATTTTCCTTTCAAAATTGTACTTAGCTTTTCTGGGCATGATATTTTTGGCCTGAGGACCAGTTCCAAGGCCTGCAATCTTTTTTTTTTTTTATTTTGCTTTTTGGAGGGCAATTGGGATTAATTGACTTGCCCTAGGTCACATGGCTACTTTTTGTGTTAAGTGTCTGAGGCTGAATTTGAACTCAGGTCCTCCTGATTCCAGGGCTGGTGCTCTATTCACTGTGCCACCTAGCCGCCCCCTCACCTCACTTTTATGCCATACATTTCAAAGAAGATATCTGGTATCTCTAGCAAACCGGGCATGAAACATATGGGATAGCATCCTTAGTCCTTCCACCCTCAATTTTTCCTGTTGCACCAGGATTTCTAATTATGAATGAGGTTGCCTTAGAAACTAATAAAGTCCCAGTTTTGTGGGATCTTGGGCAAATCACTTAGCCTTTCAGTGTCCTAAACAACTCTCTAAGACTATAATTTGCAGAACAGGTGCTGGCCTATATTGAGAGAGGGAGTCCCTTGTTCCGGGAGTTCTCTATGCCAATGAAACCATGAACACAGTCCATATTATTGTCTCTATGTGCAAGGCACTATGATACACACAGAGTGCAAGTTATTCAGCCCCTGACTCAAGAAGTCAAAAATAAAAATAAACAATGATACTAACGTTTGGAGAGGTTCTTCATCAGAAGACTGCATACTAAGTAGTGAATTTGGTCATTTGTTTTTGAGCTACCATTGCTCATGAAGATAGTTTGCAAAGAAATAAAGGGCCTGTGGTTCACAGGGGAGAAGACTCATAAGGCTACAAATCACACATCCTGAAAGTGTAAGTAAACTGTATGTCATGGTCACCTATATGAACATCAGCTATTGTATAGGGATTCTCTGAAAGTATTCCTAAGGAATATAGGAAATAACTTCAGGTTGTTCTGGGTTTTTAAAATTTTTCCTTCTGCGTTTTCCCCCCTGACTCTTTCCCCATTATCTATCACCTGTTGGCTTCTGACTACTCACTCAAGCAGCTTCTTTTCCCTCTTCCAATTAGCATCTTTCAATCTGCTTGGAATTTGGAAACCAATGGGGGAAGGTGGAGAGGGAAGGAGGGATAGAATTTGAAACTCAAAAATTTAAAGAAAAACAGTGAATGTTAAAAATTATTTTTTACATCTAAATGAGGGAAAAATAAAATATTTGAAAAAAGTTATTAGTGCTATAAAGGGAAAGAAAATGTATGAACTCAACTTTCAGTTCTCAATTTATGAGCCTATGATCCTGTGATACAGAGTGAAGAGAGCAGAACCAGGAAAACAATATTCCCTATGATTATGATATAAATAGAAAGAACAAAAAAGCAAAGCAAAACATAACAATATGTGATCATAAAGGCCAAGCTTGACCATGTGGAAGAGATGTACAAATGTACCTCTCTCACTTCTTTGCCAAATGGGGAATATCCTTCTGTTTGAAGCCTTTCCCAATCTGACTTTATTGAATGCCTCTCCTCCTTTGAGTATTTACCATTTATCTTGTATGAGGCTGGTTTGTATGTATTTGTTTACATTTTTTCTCCCTGGTCAGATCATGAATTCCTCAAGGGCAGGGAGTAGCTTTTGACTTTCTTTATCTCCCCAGACCTTAGTACTGTGCCTGGCATATTGCAGGAACTTAATATTAGGCACATAGTAGGCATTCATCTTCCTGAGTTCAAATCTGGCCCCAGACACTTACTAAGTTTGTGACTCTGGGCAAGTCACTTAACCTTATTTGCCTCAGTTTCCTCATCTGTCAAGTGAGCTGGAGAAGGAAATAATAAAGCACTCCAGTATCTTTGCCAAAAAAACCCCAAATGGGGTCACAAATAGTGCAACATGACTGAAAATGACAACAACAATGATATAGCTTGTTGACTCTATGGACTTTTACGTATCTATTGACTATTTAAAGACTTTTTTCTCTCTTACTTCCTGGCTTCTTGGCTGTGTTTCAGAAAGGTCAGACTTGATGTTGACTTTAGCTTTGGGGGAATGTTTTTTATGAGTGTCAAATGAAAAATGCAAACATCTTAGGAATATAGGCTTGTCATTAAATGTACTTTTAAACTTTAACAATTAGGTAGTAGTGTATGCTCTAAGTAATCTGTAATCATTTAAAAGTACATTTATTACTTTTGGGATACACTTTGTAGGCTGCTTTCTTTGAGAAAAAGTAAGGTTTAATCTAATAAAGAAAAATTGAGGGGTTTTTTTTCAGCCAAAATAGACTAAAGGTGAAAGCTCAATTTAGGTCTCCTTAAAACATATGCATCTCCCTCTCCACTGTGTGTTTTGAGAAGCTTGTCAGAGGTAAATAACTATATCATTTTATTGAACTCTTCACAAAGTAATAATGTCGGTAAGTAAATCTGTGTATTTGAGAGAATAAAACTCTGGGTTAGCAAGAAACAGAATCATGGGTCTCACTAATGCTTTTTATTGTTTTCTGATGGACATTTAGCAACTTTATGATAATATCAAAATGTCATTGTAAAGTTTTCTTTCTGAAAAATTATTTTCTCTATTTAATATCTTCTGTTCATGTGCATAGGGAAACTCTTAGCTTTTGTTTCCTTTCATATTAAATGTACAAAAACATTTACTGAAAAAACAGAGGGTTCAAGGATTGAACAAAACGTTGGGAACACTGTCTTTAGAACATAATAACAACAGCTCACATTTACTTAGACAGCACTTTATAATTTAGTCAGTCAACAAACATTTATTAAGTACATACTCTGTGCTAGTTGTTGTTTAGTTGTTTTCAGTTATGTCCAACACTTTGTGACTGAATTTGGGTTTTTCTTGACAAAGATACTGGAGTGGTTTGCCATTTCCTTCTCCTGCTCATTGGACAGATGAGGAAACTGAGGCAAACAGGATTAAGTGATTTGCCCAGGGTCACACAGCTAATGAATATCTGAGACTGGGTTTTAACTCAAGTCTTCCTACCTTCAGGCCCTACTCTCTGTCCTCTGCACCCATCTAGTTGTCCTGCTTCTATGTGCCAGATACTGTGCTAAAAGCTGGGGTGACAAAGAAAGGCAAGAATAGTCCTTGATCTCAAGAAACTCACAGTTGAAAGGGAAGACAACATACAAACAACTATGTACAAACAAACCATATACAGGATAAAATGGAAATTATCAACAGGAGAAAGAGACTGGAGTTCAAGGGGGACTGAGGAAGGTTTCCTGCTGAGCATGGGATTTTAGGTAGTGATGCAGTTTCAGGGGTTCAGGAACATCTCAAGGACTGAAATATAAGAGAGGGTCATCTGGAATGATTCACAGACTCAAGCATTCTTCAAGTAGAGTTGGTAAAGGTTTATTGTAATGCCAATATGGAGGGCAGAACTCCTTAAGGAACTTGCATTCCTTAAGGAACTTACAACTTAACAGGAATGATGCTAAAGTTTATATAGGAAAAGTAGTGGATTATCTGCTGATATGCTTAGTTAGGTGATAACTTACAACCTTGGTCACAGGTGTCATTCACTACTGGAAACCAGGGGAAAGGATTTCTCAGGGATGTAGTTTTGGTCTGTTATATCTGGAGCAAGACAGCTTTGAGAGTTGATGTCTATAGCTTCACCTCTGGATTGTATACAATAACTTTGGGAATCAATACATGATTCTATGGTTACAAGATAGTCTTGTTTTTACAACAGAATTCTTCAGAGGTCAGTTAGTTCTTATGATGGGGAAGGACAATTTGTCTTACTGGGGCCCACTCATGAGTTATTATTAGACAATATTCTTGGGCTGGGGAGAAAACTGTCAGGGATCGTGTTTTGCAGTACAACCACTCAAGTACCCCATCATTAGGACT
This sequence comes from Gymnobelideus leadbeateri, assembly GCA_011680675.1. NCBI lineage: Eukaryota > Metazoa > Chordata > Mammalia > Diprotodontia > Petauridae > Gymnobelideus > Gymnobelideus leadbeateri. Next base: position 180,659 of record WOXC01009003.1, read on the forward strand.
TGAAGGAAGTGAAGGAAGCCAGGAAGCAGAGATGAGGACAGAGAAAACCAGAACCCTGGATGATAGTCAGTGAGAAAGTCAGGCATTTGTACAGTACCTTCTTTGTGACATCACTGTGAAGCAAGATGAAAGAAATATTTATTACTTCTGATCCTTCTAGAAATGAAGCCAAAGTTCAGATAGGTTCAGCTATTTTTACAGTCTCATAGAGTAGTGAGAGTAAGTTGCCCAATTCCTAAGTGTCAGACCTTGGTCAAGCTACTTACTTTAAGGTAGGTTTAAAAAAAAGAAGCATTGCCAACACATTAATTCAACTCAGTAGTTTCATAAAATTTCCAAAATATGTCTACCTGAGACACTTTAGGCTTAGCCAGAATTTCTACTTTAAAAAAAATATACAAATGTTTTGCTCCTCACCCCCCCAACATCCTCATTTCTCAGATAAGATTTGGGACAGTTAGGTGGCACCGTAGTGCATAGAGTGCCAAGGCCTGGACTCAGGAAGACTCTTCCTGAGTTCAAATCTACCCTCAGACACTTATTAGCTGTATGACCCTGGGCAAGTTGCTTAACCTTGTCTGCCTCAGTTCCCTCATCTGTCAAATGATCCAGAGAAGAAAATGGCAAACCACTCCAGGATCTTTGCCAAGAAAAACCCCGAAGGGGCTCAAGAAGAGATGAACAGGACCGAACAACAACAGCTAATGCCTGACCTGCCCTTCCCAATAGAATGCTTCCACAAAACAAAGAACAACTAAGCATAACCAATCAAAGCATGGTTCTAGATGGACAATATAACTTTTAAAATTCAGTTAAAACAAATCCAACTTAACAAGCTATTATTAAGTTGCATATTTGGTGCTAGAAGTGTGCTAGGCTCTTGTGTTGCCTCAGTCAAACTGAGGCCTGTTAAAGACCTCAGCTTGAAAAGGTCAAAGTCCCCCAGTACACTGTGGGTCAAATCAGATTGTCTTGATCTATATCTGGTCACTGGACATGGCTCTAGGGGAGATAGTGGGACTGGTGACTGCATAGTACTCCCTCACTTAAATCCAATTCATTTGCATGTATGGCATTATCTTCCTGATAATCAAGGTCCTCTTCTAAAACAGAGGATAAACAACAACAACAATGTGGCCCTTGTGATACAGAATCAAGAAAAAAGATGGAAAAAATAGTAGTTTCTGGCTCTCAAGATGTTTACCTGAGTAGAAAGGGGGGATATATTTACAAAGTAAAATAAACAAATAATTTGAGGAAAGGGAGAGCATTAACTCTAGCAAAATATGTGGAAGAATGACAGCTAATCACTCAAATGCTGTTGGAGGTCAAAAGCAGGCCTGTGAATTTAAAATTTTTTAAAATTTTAAAAATTTTCTTTTTAATGTATAGAATAATGTATTTCCACATCATAGCATAATTTTTTTTTTTTTTTTTGCTTTTTTGGAGGGCAATTGGGGTTAAGTTAACAAAGTCACACAGCTAGTAAATGTGTCAAGTGTTTGAGGCCGGATTTGAACTCAGGTCCTCCTGACTCTAGACCCAGTGCTCTATTCATTGTACCACCTAGCCGCCCCCCAATAGCATGATTTAAAACAGATGATTGCACATGAAATTGAAATTTATTTATGTACAACTTGCTATTCCTAAATTTCTTTTTTTTACTCTCCTTTGATAAGACAGCTACCATTAGACACAAATAGGTATACACACACATACACACACACACACATACACACACACACATATATATAAAATTATTCTATGCATACTTCTATTTATTGCTTCTCTCTCTGGAAGCAGATAACATCTTTTGTCATATGATCTTTTTTAATGCAAGGGATTAAGCAGTAACAAGAGATGTCCTTGGGAGACTGAGGCATGCTTTTGTAGCTGAAACCCAAACTCCCATTTTGTAAAGATTTATCTACCTCCCTGCCAGGATGGCACATTAGCTACTACAATTTTCTGCTGCTTCCCCATCTCCTCACTGCTGACCTGGGCTAGAAGGAATGACTCTTCCTATAATTCCTCCACACTTATGCTACTATAATTATTTGTAAACATTCTGTTTGTAAACAAACATTTTGTGAGGGTTTAATCCTCTTTCCACTTGGGTAGTTTAAATCCCATCACATCGAGCAATGGGGTAGTTAAGGTGCTAATGAATGATACTTAGGTCAGAAGAAGTTCTCCTTCTAGTATTAACTGTTTTGTTGGATTTACTCTATCCACTCAATTTCTTTGAGTGAGAAAAGAAGAGGGGAGAAAAGAGGGAAAACTAAAGGAGAGGAGAGACTACTTTCTAAAATTGTGCTTTAGTTATGGAAGAACTGAGATGAAAACAATGACTCTAGAACTGAAGGCTGAAAACTTTGGAGACAGGAGAGGAATTTGCTGATGGGAACTTTATTTCTTGTGTTTGTCTGGTGCAACTGTGATACCCCAACTTTCTGTCTAATATTTTGGGGAGGGATTATTATATGTCCCAAGATTTGGAAGGGATGATCAATAAATAAAGAGGTAGGTGGGAAGGTCAGTAGGCAGAAAGAGATAATAGATGATAAAGAACACACTGTGTGCCAGGGACTGTGCTAAGCCTTAGAAATACAAATACAATCACTACCATCGAATAACTTTCATTCTAATGGAGGAAGACGACATACTTAGGGGTATTGGAAAGCAGGTGGAGGATAAGGAAGGAGCATATAGGGGGAAAATACCATAGAAGAAGAGGAGGTGGGACCCAGGGAGGTTTTTTTTTTTACATTTCCAGTTGTGGACTATATATTGTATTTATTAATTATATTATATAACTTATTATATATATATTAGTAATATGGGCTTTTCAGATATAAAGAGAGCTGGGTTTCTTTTTTATAAAAATGGAGTTAACATCGACAAAATTGTTAATATAATGACAGAAATTGTTAATACCAAATCTAATATGGACTGCCATTCCCTTAAACGACCATTTCAGTGTCAGAATTTCAGTAATATCCCTACATTCCTGCTCTTAAGATATTTACTCTTGACTAGATTAAGCTGAGCTATATCCTGGGTCCCCCCCCAATCCAGGGTCTATGCCTTGTAGGAGCCCAGCTCAAGTTGGATCTCAGCTTCTAGAGTCCTTGCCCCTTTCCATTGGGATTCATGGCATGAATTCATGGTAAAACAGCCAGAATGAAGTTGCTTTCCTTTCCCAGATTGCCAAGAGCTGCTGGGGTCTCATGACCAGGCCTTGCTACTTTATACTGTCTCCTCCCCCTCTCCTAAAACTATAAAATCCTTCTTCACGATCACTTTGGTTAGGAAATCCTTGTACATCCCCCAGGGTTTGTTGTCCTGTTATCTCTAAGGATAATAAAGCCTCTCAACTCACAGCTTTGATTTACTTAGCATTTGACAACATTTAACTTAAAGAAGGAGTAAATTTGGGAAACTAAAATAACAGCCTGATTCCATGATATTGTAGAGTCATTTTTCAGCTGTGTCCAACTCTCTGTGACCTCATTTGGGGTTTTCTTGGCAAAGACACTCAAGTGGTTTGCCATTCCATTCTCCAGTTCATTTGACAGATGGGGAAACTGAGGTAAACGAGGTTAAGTGACTTGCCCAGGGTCACACAGTAGTAAGAATCTGAGGCCCTGAGGGTGGATTTCAACTCAGGATGAGAATCCGAAGGCCTAGTTCCCTATCCAGTTCCATTTCTTTTAAAAAAAAAATAATTAATTAATTTTTAGTTTTCAACATTCATTTCCACAAGATTTTGAGTCCCAAATTTCTTCCGAATATCTCCCCCTCCCAGGATGCCATGCATACTGATTACCTCTTCCCCAAGTCTGCCCTCCCTTCTATCACCCCGCACCACCCCCATCCCTTTCCCCCTTACTTTCTTGTAGGTCAAGATAGATTTGTAAACCTCATTGCCTGTATATCTTATTTCCCAGTTGCATGTAAAAACAATTTTTAACATTTGTTTTTAAAACTTTGAGTTCCAAATTCTCTCCCTTCTTCCCTACTCACTCACCTTCATTGAGGAGGCAAGCAATTCAATATAGGTTATACATGTGTAGTTATGCAAAACACTTCCATTATAGTCAGATTGTGAAAGATTCTATTTCCCTCCATCCTATCCTGCCCCCCAGTCAGATTGTGAAAGATTCTATTTCCCTCCATCCTATCCTGCCCCCCACTTATTCTATTTTCTCCTGATTCTGTCCCTTTTCAAAAGTGTTTGCTTCTGACTACTCCCTCCCCCAATCTGCCCTCCCTTCAATCATCCAGTTCCATTTCTGACATAAATTAACATCAACTGGACTGAACTTGCCTCTAAACTATGGATGGCCAGAGCCAAACAGAATAGGCTAGAAACAGGAGAGTCAGCAAACAAAAGTTTAATTTCAAAGTGAGGGAAACAATTTACAAGTGAAGTGTTCCTTTCTAAGAAACTCATCCACTTATGACAAGGGTAGGGTTTTTATGTGAAAACCACAACATAGGCATTTAAGTGTGAAAACCACAACATAGGAATTTAAGTGTGAAAACCACAACATAGGCATTTAAGTGTGAAAACCACAACATAGATATGCTTGGGTCTTGAGTAAACAATTTCGAATCCAAGGCTACAACATACCAGTCTCTAAGTCATTAGGGTCATTGAGCCTTGTGGCTGTTCAGCAGGCCACAGAACCAGGGGAGCATAGCTGGGAGCATCCGTGGGGTGCCTGGTTCTGTTCATTTGGTGGTTACAAGTACAGAGGATTATTGTTATGCCAAGCTCAGGACACTGCTTGCTTGCTGGGTCTTAGCTCTGGAAAAACGGGTGTCTCCTCATAGTATCCTGACATTAGAGTTCTTTTGGTGTCAGAGGCTTTATTTGTGGACTAAATTTTTTTTTTATGCTTAGTGTACACTTTTTTCTTTCTCAAAAAAATGACATATTTTAATTATGCTGTATCACCTGGTTTAGGACACCATAAACATTATAGCCTTAAAAATGTAAGTTATTACTGATATGTAGTAAATGTGCTCTAACCCTCTCTCTCAAAGGCTTCTGCTCCTCAGGGTGCCAGGGGGTGCTCCTAAGGGACTAGAGTGTCTTTACTGCCAATGACATCCATCACTGTTTCCCCCATTGTTAGGAGCCTGTGACTAGAAATCCAGCTAACCACTGAACATCAGGTAGCATAAGTATGAGAAGACATTTAATTCAAAGATATATCAAGAACACATGTCAAAGTATTTTTTTCCCCAATATTTCCATAGTGTATCCTTCCTGACACCAACTCAATCTCTGGGGGAATAGGTCAAAATCTTAGCTCAATTTCTAGATAGAATTGGTCCCACCAGGCATATCTTTGTGCTGGGCTGGGGTCACCAAGAGTCATTCCCAAAGATTGTTTTTCACTCTGCTGGTTGTTTGTTTGTTTGTTTATTTATTTATTCATTTATTTTCCCCAAAATGCTTTAACTTCTGCTTTACATCATTCATTTCTGTCAGATTTTGAGTTACAATTTCTTCCTCATTTTCCCCCTATCCACCACCCCAGAATAATAGTCATACAGGATATCCTCTCAACCAATCAGCTCTCTCCCATTTCTTCTCCCATACCTCCTTTGACTTTTCCAGTAGGGCAAGGTGAATCCCCAAGCCCCATTGCCTGCACATCTTATCTCCCAATTATATGCAAAATAGTATTAATCATAGTATTTATACATTTTTTTAAAAATTTGATTTTAAAAGGAAGATAAGCAACTCAGTATATGCTGTACATGTGTAGCTATGCAAAACATTACCATAGTACATATATTGTAAAAGACTGATTATATTTCCCTCCCTCCCATCCCACCTTCCACCTGGTCCATTCCCCACCTTGATCCTGTCCCTTTACAAAAGTGGGTGCTTCCAACTTCCCTCCCCCCCAAGTCCTTGCTCCCCTCCACCACCTTCCCCCATCCCCCTCCCCCTCATGCTCCTGTAGGGTGGGACACCCTATTTAGTATGCATGTCATTCTCTCCCTGGTCCAAATTCAATGAGAATAAGGTTTTGCCTTTTTGCCTTCCTGTTCCTCCCCTCCCCTGCAACCACCTTCCCCTGCCTCTTCTACACAAGACAGTTTACCCCATTATCTCTCCCCATTCCCCTCATCACATTACTTTCTCACCTCTTTTTTTTTTTTTGCCTTTTGGAGGGCAATTGGGGTTAAGTAACTTGCCCAAGGTCACACAGCTAGGTTTTTATTTGTCTGTGTATTAAGTATCTGAGGCTGGATCCGAACTCAGGTCCTTCTGACTCCAGGGCCTACGCTCTACTCACTGTGCCAGCTAGCCGCCCCCTAGTCTATTTTTTAAGATGTTATTTTCCTCAGTCACGCTGTTGACTCTCATTTCATACTTTTCTTGCATCTTTCTCGTTTTTCTTCCCAATTTCCCCCCCCACTTTTCTTATTTGCTTCTTCAGGTACTCTATTGCCTGTAGCCAGCTTGTATTTTCATTTGGGGCTTTTGGTGTAGGAGTTCTGACCCCACAGTCCTCTTCCTGTTCCGTGTTTTGATCCTCTTTGCCCCCAAAATAGGAGTGTAATATTGCATTCTTCTGTTTATTTTGTTTCCTTTGCCTGGGCATGTTGCCACTCAATTACTTGACTTTTGGGCTTGTTGCCACAGTAGGACTTTGCCACCAGCCAGGGGAACTTCCATCCCAAATGGGGTTTTCTCAACTTCTGGAGGTATTAGTTGGGTAGCCTCTGTGAAGTCTCCACACACTTTGGTAAGCTGGTCACACACCCCAAGACCTCCACCCCAGACTGCAATCCAGATCCAAAAAGGGTAAAGCAAGAGCGCTTACCCCCTCAGACTGATCACCAGTTCCCCCTACAGTTCACAGGCCAAGAGCTAAAGCTGCAAGTCAGTGACTTGGCGAAAGCTTTGCCAGCTCCTCAGCAGCTTCTCGCCCCCAGGGGAAGAAGCTGACGGCCCCCAAATACTGGATCCAAAGTCCATAGGGCACTAACCTCTCACTTTGTCCTAGGCATATATGTATTGATAATTCTGGAAACTCCATAGCTGCTGGTGTTCTGGGGTCCCTCTAGCCAGCTGCTGGTCGGGCCACCTTTGGGCTAAAACCTTGACTCAAGCAGGCCTGGGCTTGGCTCCCAGAGCGCTGTGCTGGCCGTTCCCTGCCAGGCTGCAGGACTGTCCTAGCGGGAGGTTAGCTTCTCTGTGTCATTTTGTGGGTTCTGGAGCTCCAGAGGTCATTCATAGTCTCCCTTTTACATAATTTTGAAGTGGTGTGGGCTGGAGCTCTGCAGAAGTGCTGTTTCTACTCCACCATCTTGACTCTGCCCCACGCTGCTGGTTATAAAACCAACTCCTATATTTTTCTCTCAAATTTTGAAATTGAAATTTGGAGGCTCCCCTCCTTTCACCTAGAATGGAAAAGAACAAAAAGACTAAGGGCCAAGGCCTATTTCTTGGGGTCATATGACCTCAGAGGAAAGGATTGACCAAATGAAGTCAGCAGCTTCAAATAATGCTGAGTAATAGTTACTTTTTATATATCAAAAGGTTGTAAAATGCTGATCTTCACGGCACTGTCAGATAGGTGCTATTATTATCTCCATTTTATAGAAGAGGAAAGTGGCCCAGTGACTGCCACACTATATTCAACACTACTCAATTAAACTGAATGGAATTTTGTTTTTGTCTTTGTACCACCCAGAACTTTGAATGTTTGCTGTTGTTGTCAGTCACTTGTCATTCGTGTTTGACACTTCATGATCCCATTTGGGGTTTTCTTGGCAAAGATACTAGAGTGGTTTGCCCTTTCCTTCTCCAGCTCATTTTACAAGTGAGGAAACTGAGGCAAACAGGGTTAAGTGACTTGCCCAGGATCACAGACCTAGTAAATGTCTGGGGCCAGATTTGAAGTCATTAGGAGTTTTCCTGAGTCCAGGCCTATCAGTCACCTAGCTTCCCTAGGGACTTAAGAAATGTTTAATGAATAGTCATTGTAAAAGATAGACGGGCACACCCAGAGTGTGCTGAGAAGTGTGTGATGTCTTCTAGCTGCTAATTCTGATTCATGATACTGGTATTTTACCTCTTTAAGAGAGGAGAGTATTTCAAGCCTGTTAGTTGCATTAGTTTCCTGGGTGATACTCTTATGTTGAAGTAACCTGTGGAAAGAAAATTTTTTAGGATCACATATTTGAAGATAGAAAAGACGTTAGGAACTATCTAGTCGAAACTCCTCACTTTACAAGGGAGGAGGCTGAAGCCCAGAGAATTCCAGTAACATGTCTGGGACCAACAGGTACTCAATGAAAAGTCATGAGATTTGAACTAAAGTCCTCTGATTCCAAATCTAAATGCTGTTTGTACTAGACTATATTGCCTCTTCTTAAAGAGCCCATGCACTGTCCTCTAAAGCATGGCTACCTCAGATTCAAGATGCATTGTAGGTTCCAACTCCTAAAACTATACTTAATGTTCACTTGAATAGGCTAAGGAGTACTCTATAGTATGGGAAGCTAGGTGACACCATAGTGCACAGCCCTGGACCTGGAGTCAGGAAGTCTCATCTTCCTGAGCTCAACTCTGGCCTCCAACACTTACTAACTATATGACCCTGGGCAAGTCACTTAACCCTGTTTACCTCAGTTTCCTCATCTGTCAAATGAGCTAGAGAAGGGAAAGACAAGCCATTTCAGTATGTTTGACAAGAAAACCCCAAATGGAGCCACAGAGAGTCAGACGCCACTGAAATGACTTGACAACTACATTTCTACCTTGACAGCTACCTTTCTACCCTTTCTCTACCCTAGGACTATCTAAAGCTCCCCTCCATACTCTCCATGCCACTCTGAATTTGTTTATAATTTTAAATTGAGATGATTTCCTGGCTTGTGGTTTCTTTCCCAGAACCAGACCAAGACTGAGAGCCAAAGATAAGGCAGAAGTGCACATTTCCTCTTGTGCCACTGAGTGTTTAACTGGAGCTTAGGTGCTATTAGTAAACTTTGTAGTCAGAATAAAAGGGCAGCTAGATGGCATAGGGGTAGAGTGAAGGGTCTGGAGTCAGGAAGACCTGAGGTCAAATCTGGTCTCAGTGCTAGCTATATGACCCTGGGCAAATGATTTCACCCTGTCTGCCTCAGCTTCCTCATCTGTAAAATAAGGAGGAGAAGGAAATGGCAAATTACTCCAGTATCTTTACCAAGAAAGCCCCAAATGGGCTCACAAAGAGTCAGACACAACTGAAATGAATGAACAATAACAAAATCAGAATAAATGTGGGTGAGGCAGTCTACCTCCCCTTGAGATTGTGAACCTGATCAATACTTCAGGATAGAATGACTGACAAAGCATTAGTAGAACAAGGGTTTCAAGGTTTGCTTTTTGTTTTTCCCAAGAGTGGTAATAAATTTGTCCACTTGTGCACTCTTGCCCCTTAAAGCTTTTTGATTTGGTAACTAATTTTATCCACCTTCAAAGCAGATACATGGGATTTAGGTATACAGTATGAGGCCACAGAGTAAGGGAAGCTAACCAGAGACCTAGGGGTGGGGAACCTGCGGCTTTGAGGTCACATGTGACCTTCTACATCCTTGGGTATGGCCCTTTGACTGAGTCCAAGTTTTACAGAACAAATCCTTTTATTAAGGGGATTTGTTTTGCAAAGTTTGCATTCAAAGGGCCACACTTGAGGACCTAGAGGGCCACATGTGACCTCCAGGCTGCAGGCTCCCCACACCTGGTAGCCTATAAAGGACCTTATTGGCCCATAACCTGGTTCTCATTAGCACCAAACTCTAAGTCAGGGCTTTTTAATCTGGGTTCTTCAAACTATTTTTTCTTAAAATATTTTTATAATGGTTTCAATTTCAATTTCTTTTATAATCCTATCTATTTTATTTTATTAAACTAAAATCATTATTATAAGAAAAAGTCAAAAGGCTTTGTCACCAGGCAGCCAGACAGGCCTGAGACACACACAAAAATTAAGAACCACTGCTCTGAGTGAATCATCCAGAGAGAGAGGGAGGTAAGCTATGTGGGGGAGGAAGCTAGGGCTCTGGCATTGCATTACATAGGGCAGACAGCTGCAAACTCAGGGAGCACTGAGTTCGCCTGAGCCCCACCCAGGCAGAGCTGGTGCGGGCAGAGGGTGTTGTTAGGATCCACTTCCTCTTTCACCTCTCTGGTCCTCTCTCAGGGTCTTTTATCTCTACCATTCCCTTTGATGCCTGCCTCCTTTTCAGTCACCCTTCTTCATCATCCCAGCTACAATGGAAACTTCTTGAGGATAGGAATTGTTTCAGTCATTGTATTTGTTATCCCCAGCACCCAACCCAGTGCCTGGCACATAGTGAATGATGAATACATGCTTTTTGATTGATTGAAGATCATTGTTTTATCCACTGAATACCCACTCAGTCCACTTGGATTATTCAGGCTCTGCTTTTCATGACAAGTACTCTAAGGCTGCCTACTGGCTTCCCAAAATGCCCAGACTTCTGTCCTTGCCTGGTCCCATTAGCCATCCTGCCTCCTCGGAGCCTCCAACACCAACGCAGATTGTGCCTCCCTCTTTCCCCTCTTCACTACTCCATAATGGTGCAGATAGGATTAGAACCTAGATCCACTTACTTAATCAAAGCTTATTTTTCTTTTCACTGCACCAGGAGGAGATTAGAATCCTGAGTAAGAGTCTCTTTGTTGTTCAATCATGCCAGACTCTTCATGATCTAGTTTGAGGTTTTCTTGGCATGATTACTGGAGTGGTTTGCCATTTTCCTTCTCCAGTTCACTTTACAGATGAGGAAACTGAGACAAACATGGTTAAGTGACTTGGCCAGGGTCACACAGCTAATGAATGTCTGAGGCTGGATTTCAACTCAGGTCTTCCTGCCTTCAGGCTCTACTTTGTTCACTACCACCTAGATGCCTGTTTAGCACATACTAGAGACTTAATAAATGTTTCTTGACTGACTGACAGTGAAGGACAGCCCAAGTCTGCTTTGCTCCCGAAACACAGTTGAATCTTCAGTCTTTTGCACAAATACTATGGTTCTAGGAAACATAAATATAGTAATTTCTAGTTATAGGGAAAGGGATTTGGTTTGTGATTTAATTGGTAGAGGGAATTCTCTCTGCTAATGCTAGTCAGCACATTCTCTGCAGTTTATAATTTTAGAGAGTTTGGGGGTGGTGGGGGATTGAAAGGTTAAGTGACTTACCTAGGGTCACAAAGCTTCAGAGGTAAGCCTTGAAGACTAGCTCTGATGCCAGCTCTCTGTCCTCTAAGTCTGATTTCCTCTCATTTAGCTTCAGGGCAGATAGAGTACACCAGTCTCTTGGTGCTAATTTGGTGCTGGTGAGGATACAGAAAAGACTGAAGTTGGCATTCCATACTGCTGGGATTCCAGATGTAGCTATGGGTGGGGCGGATAAAAATGTATGTTACTGTGAATAAGACTGGAGGTGGGGACTTTCAGCTGCGGCCTGGATGTCCCCAAATGAGGCAACCCCCCTCCATTCCCTAGCGTGCTTATAGTCCAGGACTCATGTCGTCGCCTTTAGAATTTCCTGTGCATGACCGACAATGACATTTGTTTCTTTGTACTTTGTCATATGTTTTTCTCTGGTGCCAAAAACCAGAGTCTCAAGGCTCCCTCCTGGGATGCATCTTCCCTCTCTATGCTTCCTGGCTTATGTGCTTGCTTCACACAAACAGCACTGGGGAGAGGGCAGTGCCCTGGAACCTACACAGCCAGGCCTCGGGGTAACCCAGGCCAGACACTTTTCTGCTTCTCTCTCCCTCTGCACATCCACTGGTGCCTCTCAGCTCCCCCCTATTGTTAACAAGTGCCTCTTCATCCTCACTTTCCTACCACTTCTGGTGCTCACTGAAACCTAGATTTTACCTCAGTCCTCCTGAGGAAACTGAGGCAAAGAGAAGTTAAGTTATTTGCTCAGGGTCACACAGCTAGTAAATGTCTGAGGCCAGATTTGAACTCAGATCATCCTGACTACAGGCCTGGTATTCTACCCACTGTACTACCTAGATGCATACACACCACACACACACACATACACGTATACATACATGTGTATATCAGCTTCTCCCTCTTCCCCCCAGTTCTACTTTATGTACTCTGGATTTTTAATTTTGGTTCTGGTTTTTCTCTGTTTCTATCCCCTCTTGCCTCTTTCCATTGTCTCCAGTTCTTTCTCTCATTCTCTTATTATCTTTCTTCTGTCTCTGTCCCTCTCTTCTTCTCTGTCTTTCTGTCTCTGTCTCTGTCTCTGTCTCTGTCTCTCTCTCTCTCCTAAATATACCCTCTACTCCCTATTCTGACTCCTAAAATCAGAATATCATCAAAGCATCATCAACAGAGAGTCTCCCTTTTCCAAATTCTCCTTGTCCCTTCAATTCTACAAAACCAGGAATTTCACATCCCCTGATGTTATACCTTGTGTGTTTGAGAGTCAAGTGATTATCTGCTATTCCTGGGAATGAAGGGGTGAGGAGGAGAGAGCTTCATTTATACTTTTATATATTTTAGCATACTCCTTTTTTAAAGTATTGATATCAATAGCAAAACATAAAAATCTCCATCTTTTGTACTTTTGTCAGTCCCATGATTAATTGTGAACAGGACTTCAAGACCAACTTAACTAGGAATCTTCATTCTTGACTCATAGAGCCATCTCTTGGCATTAAAACCCTGAATATAATAGACTTCTATTGCATCAATTCCTTCTTGTTTAGGAGGAAGCTATTCTTATCTGGAAGCCAAAGTTTCATTAACTTTAGCCAAATTCTCCTTGGGTGTCTATTTTTTTGGTTTGTTTTTATTTATCTATCTATATATCCATTCATTCATTTATTTATTCACCCATTTATCCATTTACCTACCTATTTGTTTGTTTATTTATTTATTTTGAGGGAGGAAGCCAAGGCCAGTGAGATTAAGTGACTTGCCCAAGGTTACACAGCTAGTTAACTGTCAAGTGTCTGAGGCCAGATTTTAACTCAGGTCCTCCTGACTCTAGGGCCAGTGCTCTATTCACTGTGCCTCCTAGCTGCCCCTGGAGTGTCTATTTTTAAAGTAAACGGGGATATCCCAAAGGCCACCATCTCTCTCCTCTGTGTAATTCCTTTTCTGAAGTCAATAACTTTCTACATATTCAAGGTTTAGTGATATATTTAGGGACATTGTTGGAAAGAGTAATTTCTACATATTCAAGGTTTAGTGATATATTTAGGGACGTTGTTGGAAAGAGTCATTTTAGTCTTCAAACATATTTCTAGGATCTCTTCCAATGCATTTTAGGTGACCTACTAATATCAGTGAATCATATCTCCAGAAATGAAATTCTGGTAGGTGATCACACAAACAAAATCTATAGAAAATATGAGCCTTGAGCTTTTTGGGTGGTCAACAGGAAACAAAGAAAGGCTGATGTAGACTCTGAAAAGTATATCCTAGTAGAGGAGTGGTCTGAAGAAGCAATTTTGAAAAGAAGAAATGCAAGCTATCAACAACCATATGAAAGACTGCTCCAAAAAAGGACAGGACAGCAGGTGCAGAGACAAGTAAGATGAGGAGTGGTACCAAAAAAGCAATTTCCTGTCCCAAAGTTTGCTTTTGTGGATTGCTTCTTTTCATTTGAGGTTCTTTGAGAGTAGAAACAAATGAAAAATCACCTCAAGGGGAAATAGAAAAGAAAGAAAGGAAAAAAAACCAAAACAAAACCAGAACCATCTCTATGAAATAACAATTACAAGAGTCAAAACTCTATCCTGGAAATTATTGTCATGAGGTAACTTTTTGGGAAACCCCTCTGATATTGGGGAAACAAACAAAACCTGATTTTGTGGCTTTGGAGACCTGGGCTGATCTAGTCATAGCTCTGCTGCTAATTAGCTGTATGAGTTCCAGTAAGTTCCCTGAGTTTTTCAGTTTCCTCATTTGCCCTATAAAGAGACAGGACTAAATTTTGATCTCTGTGGTCCTATCCCAAAGGATGGTTTTAGGGTTTTACATTAGTTAAGGCCTGAAATACTAAAATCTCCTTTAATAATATGGAGTAGTATACACAAGCTACCAATAAGTTCTTCATCCTTTGAACTCTCACTTTGGGGCTTTATGAAGCCACTCTTTAGAGATAATTTTTCTCCCTTCCTTCACTAATACAATTAATTTGCCTTATACCCAAGGGGGATGAAGTCGTGATTAGGGATGGAAAGTGCTTACTGGTTGATTATTATATGGTAAGGTAGGTCAGAGATGGTGGCCTCAGATTATATCTTGCCTAGATAAATCCTGAATAGATGGAGAGGGAGATGTATATATTCGTGTTTTGTGAACAGCAAGCTGTTAAACATTCCCTCCCATTCTTCATCTGCTGAAGAATGTCATCAGAATCTGAAAAGGCTGAAGGGAGATGATTAGGAGGTAGTTGGAGCTGGTTATCTCAGCACAGGAAAGTTTGATCTACTTTGTTTCAGTAAATTATGTGGTGACTGTGAGCAAAATCTTCCAATTTGTGAACTGAGTTGGGGTCTGTGAATTGTGAGAGAAGGGAGTTCAGATAGGGTAGGAAGTGATAAACTATGTACACATTATGGATTTTAACATTACATTACAGTTACACATTGTTTTAAAAAATATTCCATTTCATTCCTTAGATTTGTTCTTGTCTTGGCCAGACCCCATTGGTCAATGGGGTTGAACTAATGTGCTTAACTACAAGGCGAGAGGTATGGACTTGATAGTGGGAAAAGCAGTTTAGACATCTGCAGGCATAGTACCCTCTTGTGACCAGTGGGGATACTGCAGCCTTTCATGAAAGCTATACTGCACAGTGCCAGAAACAGATGAAGTTTATTGGGGGGAGGGAGGAGAGAGAGAGAGAGAGAGAGAGAGAGAGAGAGAGAGAGAGAGAGAGAGAGAGAGAGAGAGAGAGAGAGAGAGAGAAGCAGGGAGAGACAGAGAAAAAGAGACAGAGGGAAAGATAAAGAGATAAATAGGGAGATTAGTTAGTCAAAGACAACACAGGTTTTGAGCATGGGTCAACACTGCAGCAAGGAGGATGGTGAAACTATTGAGAGGAAGAGGGAATTCAGAAGGAGGTAGTGTTGGGGAAAAGGCAAGGGTTCCTTATGAATGTGTTGAACCTGAAGCATTAGCAGGATTCCAGGTAGAGAAAGCCTTTATGCACTTAGAGATAGAGCTTGGAACAGAGATAACCCTTGACAAAATTCTAAGGAAGGTGGATCTTGTCCTTAGTGCTTTAGCTCCCCCTTCAGTGCTTTGCTTTGCTTCCTTTTCTTTCCTCCCCCACCCCCACTTTGGATTCTGTCTTCATCCCTAATTTCTTCCTAGCGTTCTGCTACCATCTGGCTGACAGTGGAGCACCCACCAGGGTTTTCATTTCTACTTTCAAAATTTACTTTCATTATCTCAGTTGGCTTAGTCACCTCTCCAAAGAAAGTGACAATGGTTTTTTTTGTTTTTGTTGTTCTTTCTCTATCTCTGTCTCTCTCTGTCATTCTCTCTGTCTCTGTTCCTTTCTCTTGTTTACAATCTTTCTGGTGTAAGGATACTTTATGGTAGAGATTTGATTTGGTCTTTCATGGATAGTTAGAATGCAGAACCAGGGAAAATGGGCCTTCTAGACAAAGGGATCAGCAGGAGTAAAGTCATGGGGCATTTCATTGGATAGAAAGTAACACAGCTTGGCTACAGTACTCAGAGGGATGTCATGTGCAGTAGGTGAGAAATTATAGAGTGACATTAGCCTTGAATGCCTGGCCAAGGAGTTTAGCCTATTTTAAAATATTTTCTTCCCAAGCAAAGCAAAACTCCAGCAGAATCTGAATCCAGACTCCATCCCTCCCACTCACACCCAACAAAGAGGATCACAGACATCCATTTCCATGAATGAAGAATTTAAAAATAGCAAACAATTTAATCAGAAATGTCTGTGTCTAAAAACAGGTGCTACTGAAAGTGGCCTTTTCTGGTCTAACTAAATGATCCACATGACCAAAGTCAACTCCCCAGGTGGCATGTTGGTATTTTGGGGTCTCAAGCACCCCCAAATCCCACTTCTGGAAGGAGAACTGAATCTCATCCAGGACTGGCCAGGCTTCTCTGAGGGTGGAGATTTAACTTGCCACACCCTATTCCATCCAAGAGTTTACTTTTAGCTCAGGGGCAATATTATATCCATCTGGTCCCCGTGGTCCCTTTCTTTGCTGTTTTATGGAATTTTGATAGTAGGAAAAATTATCAGTATAATAACAATAGCTTGGAGCTCTGAGGATAATTCCTAAAATTTAGATGGAGGTTGGGCTCTGCTCTAATTAAAATTTTGTTGTATCTCCAGGTATGCCCTGGCTTTTCTATATTTGAGGCAAAATCTGGATTGAGAAAACCTTTAGGTAAAAGAAACGATCAAAGTATATTCTTGTGTCTGTTACCAGAGGAAGAGCAATTTTATTTTAAAGTTCCTTTAGTCCTTGAGGAAGTAGACACAACTGGTAGCTTCAGCCAGAATCCTCTGCTCTGAACTCTCTCCTGTGACTACATGGCCAAGCTCCGTCTTTCTCATCTCTGCTGGTACTCCACCATCCTTTGAGCTTCTCCTCTTGGTTTTTTCTTTCACATGTTGCTCCACGCCACTGATGTCTTCCAGCTCAGCTCATTAAGTCCCAGCTGTGGATGAAGTAGTCCTAGTGTATATTGTTTTCCTGGACCAACTTACTTCACTTTGCATCTGTTCATATAAATGAACCATGCTTCTCTGCTTTCATTCTAGTCATGTATCCAGGTCTCTTGCCACTTCCCCACTCCTTCTCAGTCTTCTTTGTTGAGGCTATGTTTATATATTTTAAAATCACCATTTATGGCTTCAGAATTCCTCTGGCCTCAAAGATCAGGATGATGGTGTACAGGCTCTGGGAAACCCCTTGAACTCTGAATCTTCAATTCAATTCAATCTCTGTTTGAATATGCCTGAGCGCATAAGCCTTTCATTACAGCCAGGCCCAAAGCTCTGTTACTCTTAACCTAGTCTGGTCCTCCATTGTCCAGCTACTTCCCACCCTTGATCCTATCAAAATATCCATACCCAAACCCTACCCTTCATCTCCAGGTAACCTTCAGCTATTTCCCACCCTTAATCCCATTGCTGTAGTCCAACCTCAGTTCCATCAAAAATCCTCCTTAGACTCCTCTAGACCACCCCTAGATCCCTCCCCTGGTATTTCTGTATATAAGATCCATCTTGCCTCCATGAAGGGGCTGAGATCAATCTAGTGCAGCATCACTGCCAGATTATTCTGGCCGCCTGCTTGTCAGTACAAGCTTCATAGATCCTTAGGCTCCTTAAGAGTCTACACATTATGGCGAATCTTTAATAAACTTTGCTTTTCTGCTGCAGATAACTCTGACAGAGAAGGCTTGAGTTGAATCCATTCAGCAGGACCCAGTGTGTTGGTATTTTGGGGTCTCAAGTATCCCTAAACTTCAACAATGATAGTCCAAATTCCTCTCAAGGCTGAGAGTAAATGCTTGTGCCTAGAACTATGAATCCCAGTATTCTATTAAGTTCTCATGCCCTCGTCACTCATTCCTAAAAAAGCATAGTATATAAGTTCAGTTTTTGAAAATTAACTAATGCCTGAGTGGAGTTCACCACTTAAAAGGACTCTATGGTAAATTCATTTGATATCCACCCCTATCATATCTGTTTGATAGGTTTAAATATCTCTCCTGTTTCTTAAATGTTTCATGGTACTCACAGTATTCCCTTGCCTACAAGCCTTCAAATTTCCCTAGCCTAAAAAAATACTCTAGATTCTCCTACTCCCCACAGTGATAATCTACCTTTCTCTCAAGAATAGTATATTCTTTTTTTGTTTGTTGAGGAGCAATTGTGGTAGGGACTTGCCCAAGGTCACATGGCTAGTGTTAAGTGTCTGAGGCCAGATTGAACTTAGGTCCTCTTAGGACTCCAGGACTGGTGTTTTACTCACTGCAAAGCCACCTAGCCCCCCTAAGAATAGTATATTCTTTTTTTTTTTTTAAGCAATTGGGGTTAAGTAACTTGCTCAAGGTTACACGGCTAGTCATTATTTATGTGTGGGTGCTCATTTTCTGAAGCCGGATTTGATCTCGGGTCATCCCAACTCCGAGGCCGGCGCTCTTACTCACTGCGCCGCCTAGCCGCCCCTTTTAGGGCAATTGGGGTTAAGTAACTTGCCCAAGGTCACACGGCTAGGTTTTTGTTTGTGTGGGTTAAGTGTCTGAGGCCAGATCCGAACTCAGGTCCTTCTGACTCCAGGGCCGGTGCTCTATTCACTGCGCCACCTAGCCGCCCCAGGAATAGTATATTCTTACAGTTTTTAATTTCCCTGTCCAATCACTCCTCCATTATTTGTATCCATCTTATTTCCCCTGCCTGACTATAGGCTTCTTGCCTGGAAGAACTCAAGGTAACTAAGTTACTTGTATATAGTAAGACCTTAATAAATGAGGAAAGAGCAAATGAACTCTGCTGCTCTTGAAAGTAGATCTAAAGCTAATGGGTAAAAATTAAAGAGAAGCAGATTGAAGATCAATATAAAGAAAAGTATTTTCTTAAAGTTAGAATGGTCTAATAACAGAGTCACTTGCTTTGCAAAGTATTGGGGGTCCTATCATTGGAAGTGTGCTATACTGATTAGCAATCTTTCAGGGAAGTTTTGTTGTCCTGACCACTCTACTGAAACAAATTCAGGGGCCCTGAATCATCTTCATGTCTGTAGTATTTGACACAGCTGAATACCTTTTTGAAACTCTTGTCTTTTGGTTTCTATGATACTGACCTTTGTCTTGGTCATTCCTTTTTTCCTTGTCTGATTCCTCTTCCTTCCTTCAGCACTAAATAGGTCATCCCCAGGTTTGGTCCATGGTCCTCTTCTCTATTTAATCCAGTGACCTCATTCACTCTGAAGATTTAACTATCACCTCTGTGTAGGTGAGTTCCAAATGTAAATCTCTAGCCCTAACTACTATCTTCGCCTATAATTCTGCATTTGAAGAAGAATATTAACAAGCTGGTAACTGTCCAGGGATAGCCATCCAAGATGGTGGTGGTGGTAGGCCTGGAGATTGTGCCCTTCAAGAGTCAGCTGAAGAAACTAGGGATGTTTATACTGAAAAAGAGAAGATAGAGTGGGACATGATAGGTCCAATCTGGCCTCCGACATTTAATAGCTAGGTGACCCTAGCCAAGTCACTGTACCCCAATTGCCTCTTTCTGTCTCTCTCTCTTTCTGTATAATTAACATATAATAATATATATTAAAAAGGGCATTTCCTGTATATTGCTAATTCACAAAGGTCTTCCAGAGGTCCCAGGACTACTGCCTCAAAAGGAAGCCTACCCTCTTCTCTTGGGCTTGAAGTATTCTCTCCTGTTATATATTTTCCTAAAGATTTGTCTAGACTTCCTATGTCTCTAGTACACTTGATTCTGCCTCACTAAATATTTAAAAATGATCTATTTCAAAACTAAAATAACAAGATTTTCAAAGTTACACCTTTCAAAATTTTAAATGTAAAATGTTGACATTTCAGAATTTGAAAATCAAAACTTCAAAACATGAAGTTAGAAACTTTCAATACTTCAAAATTTACAAATTTCAAACTTCAGCTTTTAATTAATAATTTAAAAAATTATCTAACTTAAAATTTTTACATTTCAAAATCTCAAGTTTTAACATTTCAAAATTTAAATGTCAAAATTAAAAATCTATTTTTAGAATGTCAATTTTTAATTGCAAATTTCAATTGTTCAATTTTCAAATTATGAAATTTTAAAATTTCAAATGTTCATGATTTCAATTTTCAAAATTCCAAATTTTGAGTGGAAAAATCATACAATTTATTTAATTACTCATTTAAAACACAAATTAAAACATTAATTATAGGGGGTGGCTAGGTGTCGAAGTGAGTAGAGCGTTGTCGGCCCTGGAGTCAGGAGGACCTGAGTTCAGACACTTAACGCACACATAAACAAACAAACAAAAAAAACCTAGCTGTGTGACCTTGGGCAAGTTACTTAACCCCAATTGCCCTCTAAAAAAACCAAACAAACAATTAATTATATTAAATATAATGTGAATATTAATGTAATAAATATAACAGTAATACATACAATTATATATTATAAAGAATTTTCCCTCTATAATCCTTGTACCCAGAAGCCATCAAGAGTTCCCAGGAATACTGCCTCCAAATCATATGTGCCTTCCCTCTACTCTTGAGTTTAAAGTACTATCTGTAGTCTTAAATTTTACTAGGAATTTGTCTGAATTACCTTGTTCCCCATCAGATCTGAGACTACCTCCCTTAAAAAGCAAATTAAAAAATAATGAAAAGACTTAAAAATGAAAGAGTTAAAATTTCCAAAAATTCAAAATTTTAAATTTCCAAATTTCAAATTATTAAAGATATCAAGAGGAGAGAATTCTGGGAAGATGGTGGAGTAGGTAAGAAAATTCCAAGTTCTCAAGATTTTCTCCCACACAAGAGATAATATAGCAATTCAGGGTGAATATAAAACAGTAAAAATAAACAAGAGTAGGGGCACAGCAGGGTTTCTTCTGGGACAATTGTAGAAGATCTGAAGAAAAATTCCAAGATGAGTTTTGGTCCCTGTGAAGAATAAATGCCTCTAGGCTAGAGTCCCCTTAAGAAAGAAGCATCAAGCCCTAGAATTAGCTAGGTTTGGAGGCTGTCTTGGCTCAAGTCACAGGAACTTTCACCCCTGGGACAGTGAATGGAGTTGGGTGTCTGACCTGGGGAAGATCGAGAGAACCTCTGCTGACAAGGAATATCAGACCTAGCGGTTCTATGAGACCTACAGGGGACAAGAAGGAACCAGCACATGTCAGTGAATGTAGAAGCAGTGTGGCAGGGATGCTGCTGGCTGTGGGAATTGTAATGGAAATGCAGATTTGAAGATCTTCCCTGCCCCTAGGCCCTTTGATTGACTTAAGTGACTCTGAGAACCTCCTTTAATTTGAAAGTATACTCTGCCCCCTAATAGGCTGAATGTGGTCACATGGAGCCTGTGGTAGGAGGCTTGGTTTTCAGAAATGACCACACCTTGATGCTGTGTGATTGGGCAGTGGGTCAAGAGGGTGGTAACATTCTCTGACCCAGGAGAGGGCTATATAAACCCTGATGGGAGGCTTTGCTTTGGGG
Organism: Gymnobelideus leadbeateri; assembly: GCA_011680675.1. Taxonomy (NCBI): domain Eukaryota; kingdom Metazoa; phylum Chordata; class Mammalia; order Diprotodontia; family Petauridae; genus Gymnobelideus; species Gymnobelideus leadbeateri. The sequence goes on from WOXC01009003.1 coordinate 201,932, forward strand.
CTCACTTTGAGAAGTGTTGTGTGATTTGACCAGATGAGACTCTGGGAAGCCATTGAGAGTGGTTCCCACCCCGGCTTTGAAAACCCAGATGTTGATGCTTCCCTCTCTGGTAACTGTGATTTGGTATTGATATAATGGTTGGACAGTTTGGAAGCCTGTCTGTTTGATCTGTAAGTTCTGTAACTCTGAAGTTCGGGGTGCTGACTTTTTTCCCCTGAACTAGGTAATATATGTTTGTTTGATTAAAGAGCTTGTTAACCCATTTTGAGTTGCTTTCCTTTTGAAAAGCAGATCTAAGAACCTGTGTTGGCAGTCACCCTGGGGATATTGGGGTGCTTGCTGCTACAGATGGACAACTCTTAACACAGCATGTGATATTTATTATATAGGTTTTCCTGAAATTAAAATTTATTGCTATATATTTCAATTCCCCTCTTATGATCTGCTGTGCACATGACAGGCTTTTTTTTCTTTCTTACTTTGTATTTGTTTCAATATTTAAGTTTATAATGTTTCTTTTTTATTGTGTATTTAATTAAAAAAATTTTTTTAAAGCAATTGGGGTTAAGTAACTTGCTCAAGGTTACACGGTCAGTCATTTTGTATGTGTGGGTGCTCATTTTCTGAGGCCAGGACCAATCCCGGGTCATCCCGACTCTGGGGCTAACCTCTTACTTACTGTGCTACTTAGCTGCCCCTAATTTTAAAATTTATTTTATTTTTTGCTTTATTATTTTTTTTTTTGGAGGGCAATTGGGATTAAGTAACTTGCCCAAGGTCACATGGCTAATTTTAAAATTTTAAAAAGGGAAAATATCAAATGTCAAATTTTCAATGTAAAAATTTGAAAATTCAAATTTCAAAATGTGAGAATTTCAAACTTCAAAATGTATAATATCAAATTTAAAATTTTGAAATTCAAAATTTTAATTTTCAAAATTTCAACCACTCAAATTTAAAAATTTTTAAATGTCAAAAATTAAAAACGAATATTTTAAATATAAAAATGTTAATTTAAAATTTTTACCTACAAAAATAAAAAATTCAAGAATTTAACATTTTAAACATTCAAGAATTAAAATGTTCAAAATCACAAATTTGGAAGTTAAAATTTGAAATTAAAATTTTGTAAACTTAAAATGTTTATCCAATTATAAAATTCAAAATAAGAATTTCACATTTCAAAATTTAAAATTCAGAAATTAAAATTTTCAAGTTTCAAATGTAAAATTTTGAAATAAAAAATCAACATTTAAAAATAAGTTCTAAAATTCTAAAATGTAAGTTTTAAGAATGTCAAATGTAGAAATTTAAAATTACAAATGTAAAAAAGTTAAAAGTGACTAATTTACTAATTTTATAAATTTAAAATTCAAACTTTGGAATTTAAATTTTTACGAAATAAAAATTAAAAAATTAACTTTTCATTTCTCCCTCATATCTGATCAGTCATCTTGATTTTATTTCCTCAACATCATTCACATCCCTCTCCTCTCTACTCATAGTACCACCACTATAGTTCAGACTCACCATTAATTCACTTCTTTCCTTCTCCAGATTTGAAATAGAGTCTTCCTGCCTCTATTCCTGGTTCTTGACCCATTCTGCCATGAAGCTGCTCCTTTGGCTTTTCTTGTTAATGGGAAAGACTTGAACCCTATGTCTGCTACCTACTTTCTATGATGCTTTGGTCAGCTCTCATAGCTCAATCAACTAATATTGCAAGTATAAATTAGATGCCTACTATATGCTAAGCACTCTGCTTGGATATGAAACTATTCTCAATATGTCACTTTTCCTTGTTAACAATTGCTAACAAGAATACTTGAAGTATATCCATGATTTCTCTGATATGAGAGATACAACTGGAGGCATACAGCCCTAAAATTTAAAACATTTTTTAAAATACTAAAAATTTAAAAATTAACTTACCATCTTTCCCCTATATCTCAGCAGTCTTGTTGATTCTATTTCCTCAGTATCATTCACATGCCTATTTCATTGATCTGTTGTTTCTTTTGTTAACAAAAGTGTTCAGAAATAAATTTTCCCCACAAAGATTGCTTTGGTTGCATTCCAAATTTTGGTATGTTGTCTCATTGTTAGCAATTCACCCCCCCCCCCCATATTAGCCATGTTTCAAAAGAAAACACTGACCAAAAAAAATCCCAACAAAAAAGAAAGTTGGTTTTGTTTTTTTTAAAGTATGCTTTGATCTGTATTTAGACACCATCAGTTCTTTCCATGGAGTTGGATATTGCCAACCTTTTTGTTGAAATTATCTTTTGTTTCTATGATTTGTTCTTGACCCATCTTCTCCTAATTCTTTAGGACTACATCATTTAGTCTCCAATGGATTTTTTATCTTTCCTTCAGGGGCCCTTTCAAAAAGATAACTTTTATTATATTGTGGTTGGCATAGGCCAGGGCTGGGGAACTTGTGGTCTTGAGACCATATATAGCCTTTTAGGTCCTCGGGTGCAGCCTTTTGACTGAGTTCAAGTTTTATAAAACAAATACTTTAATTAAGGGGATTTGTTCTGTGAAGTTTGGATTCAGTCAAAGGGCCACACTTGAGGACCTAAAGGGTCACATGTGAGCTTAAGGCCACAAGTTCCCCATCACTGGCACAGGCTGTACTTACTATTTCTGCCTTTCTACATGCTTGCGAGGTTTTTAATATCCTAACACACGGTCAAGTAAGAAAAAGGCTTAGAGTTTGGAAAGAGAGGGTAAGTAGGACAGAAAGGAAGAGGAAGCAGCTAGGGAATATGGGGGCAGGGAAAGAGATTTATGCTGCCTCTCTTGTAAGATAAGCTATGAACTAGAGTCTGAGTAGGGAAATGGGAACAATTGATAGAGAGGCCATACTTGCTAGCTGTGTGACTTTGGGCAAGTCACTTAACGCCAATTGCCTTACCTTCTCCCCTCCAAAAAAAAATAAATAAATAAAAGAAGATAGAGAGGCCATGATTGAAGAATGTGGTGCAGTGGGGAAAGTGCTGAATCTGGAGGCTGTGAAGGAAATAAATACTTGTTCTTTTTTTTTGCCTTTTTTTTTTTGATGGGCAATTGGGATTAAGTGACTTGCCCAAGGTCATATGGCTAGTAAGTGTTAAGTGGTGGAGGCCAGATCTGAACTCAGGTTCTCCTGATTCTAGGGCCAGTGCTCTACTCACTGTGCCACCTAGCTGCCCCATAAATAGTTGTTCTATACCTGACCCACCTTATGATTTGAGTACCTTTCTAGTTTCTTTTGGGAACAGTTTATTTATGAGCCAACAAATGCTTACTTTGTGATTTTCCGTAGGATTTCAGGGTGAAAGCTTAAAGAATCAAAGAATACAGGGGAAGAGGCCAGGATTCCTCATGACTGAGCCTAGTGAAGACTCCCATCACTTTTAGATCAGCAGGGTTATTGTTACATGAACATTATTGTCTTCATTTTCCAGATGAAGAAATGATATCCAGAGATTAAATGATACGATCAGGGTCACATGTCTACCTGGCATCAGAGTCAGGAGTTGAACCCAAGACTGTGGTAATGAATTTGGGTCTTCTTTCTGCTAGCTAGCATGTGAACCTCCTTTTTATGGTTTGGTTTTGTTTTTGAAAATGATCTTGAGGAATCAGGGAGGAGCCAGATTGGGTCATTGAAGAAGAAAAATTGCAATCACATAAGAAAAATATTTTCGTAATCACCAAGATTGAGTGAATAAACTTGTGGCTATAATTTCACTGGCAACAGCACAGCAGAAATTAGGCAGTTAGTATTGCATGACTGCTGATAGGTATACTGATCTCACATAGCCCATTGCTGAAGGGCAGTAGGGTAAAAAGAACAAAAGTTAATTTAGGTTCATATGAAAACACCTGGGGCCTCTATCAGAGAACATCCTTGGAATAAACTATTTTAAGTGTCCTGCTTGGAATCTGGTGGAAATCTTTTTTTTTCTTTTTTTTTTTTTTTTAAAGCAATTGGGGTTAAGTAACTTGCTCAAGGTTACACGGCTAGTCATTATTTATGCGTGGGTGCTCATTTTCTGAGGCCGGATCTGATCTCGGGTCATCCCAACTCCGAGGCCGGAGCTCTTACTCACTGCGCCACCTAGCCGCCCCTTTAGGGCAATTGGGGTTAAGTAACTTGCCCAAGGTTACACGGCTAGGTTTTTTTGTTCGTGTGGATTAAGTGTCAGAGGCCGGCTCCGAACTCAGGGCCTTCTGATTCCAGGGCCGGCGCTCTATTCACTGCGCCACCTAGCCGCCCCTGGAAATCTTTTTATATCCATTATTTCATTTAATGTCTTGAAATGAAGGGTTTTTCTTTTACTGGAAGAAATCTATATCTCATCATAAATATGAAGTGTGCTGTTCTGTCCCTGATTTCATTATTCTCCAGAGAGGCAGGTTCTCAGTGTCCTGGATACTAGGAATTTAGTAAAGCAGATAAGAGGTGAGTGCATTTTAGGCACACAATCCATATGGATTGAGGAGAGTTATTAAAGATTCAAGCCCTGTTCACAGAATACCAAGTACCAGGGGATGAGAACATCCATCAGGAAAATCATTAATATCTACCTTTATGACTAGGGATCTATAAGGACTGAGCAAATTGAGACCAAGAGTGATTGATGGACTCTAAGTTATTGGAAACCTGAAGCTTGGCTATCAAGAGTAGAAGAGCCAGCAGCACATCTGACGCATGGAGCCAAGCCTACCCAAGGAAAGCACTGAGGTACAAGTCCAAGATCACTGATGCCTAAGCCAGAGTGGGAGGGAACAAAAAAGGTATGCAGATCAATGCCCACAGAGTTTTTATCCATGTAGCTAATCTTGCAGAAAATGAGAACAAAGATCACCAAATTTGTTAAAATAAGTTTGGCTGTTATGATGCCAGACAATGGGGTAAAAAAGGGGGAGGAAAGACAAGAAGAAAGGAGAGGAGAGGGGAGAGAAGGAAGGAAAGGAAAAGTTGAGAGGGGGAAAGGAAAAAAAAGAAGGCGGTTGTCAGGGGTGTGTGTGTGGAGGGGAGGGGGTGGACTTGTAGTGCTGCCAATTCCCAGGACTCTAGGGAGCAAAGTTCTGAACTGTCTGCTTCATGATGAGGGGAAGTAATGGTCAAGAATGTAGCTTATAGTTAGCCCGTCTGGCTCATGCCTTCTCCTGTTTCTCCACCAGGGTGCACTGTTGCTTCAGCTAGGCTGGTTAGCCTAGAAAGTTTTCTGCTTGAACAGTTCTTATCACAGGGTTTAACAATCTTTCGATAGTGAGTTGTCATGGTACTGACTGTTCTTTTGTTGGGGTAGTGAGGAAGTATTGGTTGGAATAGACTAGAGGAACTTGGAAAGATCTCAGCTCAAAAATATCCCTGATACATTCTGTTAAATAGTTAATTAGGAATAATAATGATATGTTAAAAAATAATAATGTAGATAATACAAATAAGCTCTTTTAAATTATTTCTGGAAGGATTAAGCTAGTAATTATTCATTCACACTTTAGTGTGAATTACTAAAAAGGAAGGTGGGAGGGAAAGGTAATTTTGGAGGATAAGATGCTATTAGGGAGAGCAGCTCTGGGTACAGCAGTAGTAAATTTGGATAGCCAAAGAACCCCAGGAGATTGAAAGGGGTTAGGAATGAGGGAAGGGGAGAGGATTGACTGAGAGTGGAGTCAGAAGTTATGTTAGGGGTACAATCCACTCAGGCAGTCATTGAACAGCATTCTTCTGGCATCAATGTAATAACTCTCTAGTGCCTGGTCCATCTTCCCTATTTGCAGGGTGATACCTCTCTGACTCTCTGCTGGAGAATGGAAGAATTTCTGTCTTGCTATTCATGAGCTGGGGAGGAAGTCAGGGAATATGCCGCAATAGCTATTTTCGTAAGGAAAGTTGGGAGCAATATTATCATCAACGACGGCATATGAGGAGCACCGTGAATATTCTTTCTTGCTTCTGCCTTTTGGATCTCCTAGCTCCCCTCAACTCCTCAACTCCCCTCAACTCATCCTTCAAGTGGTCTTTCCTAGTTCCTAGCTGTTAGGTCAATCACTTTCATACTGCTTTTACATATCTTCTGTAATTGCTTATTGACAGACATAAGTTGAGAAATCCATCCTTGAGTACAAGGACTATCTCACTTTCATATTTGTATTCCTAAAGAATAATCCCTGGCACAGAGGGATAGAGGCTATACCTAATTGGTATGAAGAACTCCCAGAGAAGGAAACTTTCCCTGCCAATACAAGTAGGCACTTTCTCTGTAATTTGTAGTCTGAGAGTTACCTGGAGCACCAAGAGGTCAAGTGACTTGCCCAGAGTCATATAGTCAGTATGTGTCACCAGTGGGACTTGAACACAGCAGTTCCTGCCTCCAAGGCTGGCTCTATAGCCACCTTACCACAGTTTTCTGTCTCTCTATTCCCAGCACATTTCAGTCTTATGAAATGTTCAGTCATTTCAGTCTTCTCTGACTCTTTGTGACCCTATCTGGGCTTTTCTGGGAAAGGACATTGAAGTGCTTTGCTATTTTCTTCTCCAGCTCATTTTACACATAAGGAAATTGAGGCAAACAGGGTTAAGTGACTTGCCCAGGGTCACACATCCAGTAAATGTCTAAGGCTAAATTTGAACCCATTAAGATACGTCTTCCTGACTCCAGGCCCCAGCATTCTATCCACTGTGCCACCCACTGCCCTGCACATAATGGGCACTTAATAAATGCTTACTGATATTTCATGGAATCTAAGGTGTTTAACAAAGCATTCTAAGATTTGAAAACCTAAACTAGATATCAAATCTAGTGTGGGATAAGTTTTTAGACACAAAGTTATAGATTTAGAACAGGGACTTATTCAATGAAAATTTTGATTTGAAAATTTGCTGAAGGATAACAAAGCATTATTAAAAGACACCTGGGTGATAAGGGCAGGTGCTGCAATAGGAAAGACAGAAAGAGACATTAAGTTTATCCATTGATACTATGAAATTATGTTCAGATTTGTTTTTTTTCAGATAAGTGAAAATGGAATGATTTAATTTTGATTCTTTAGTCACTGTAGATCAAAACCGACATTTGATAGCTACATTTTAGGAGACATGAGGATCCATTGGGAGGCAATTTGACTGCATTCAGGCTTTTCTAAGTGGGTTGACTTGTGAAAAATTTTTTTCCCACTTTGCCTACCTCTGTAACTTGGGTCTCAGGGACTCTGGGGTTCAGTTTCCTCATATGTAAAAATGATGTTAGACTACATGATCTCTCTAAAGACCATTACATCTCTAAAGTCCTATGATATGGATGATCCTTTTAATGGTAGATCATCTTACAATGTCTTTATTTTATCAGCAATCTTTACATTTTAAATATATATTTATGAAATCCCTTCAGTGCAACAAAGGAAATAGTTGACTTATTAATGCACCATTTGGCATTTTCTCAATCTGCCTTTTTCCTCTTTTCCAGGTTATCATTAATTCTCTTTCTTTCTGTGTGTACTTTCTCACATGCAGGGTGATGTTCTGAGACTGTTTTTCCCTCTGATCCTTTGCTCAATATAGCCAGTTCTTTGTCATAATAGTAATGTTTGCCCACATGTACCAACCCACATTAAAGCATGTGGGAAAATTTGCCTACATAAAATATTTCCAAATAGTTAAAAAAAGTGTTGTTCGGGGGCTCACTTTGAGAAGTGTTGTGTGACTTGACCAGATGAGACTCTGGGCAGCCGTTGAGAGCCCCCGGGCTTTGAAAACCCAGATGTTAATGCTTCCCTCTCTGGTAACTGTGATTTGGTATTGAGGTAATGGCTGGACAGTTTGGAATCCTGTCTGTTTGATTTGTCTATATACTCTGAAGTTTGGGGTGCTGACCTTTTCCCCCTGAACTAGGTAATATATGTTTGATTGATTAAAGTGAGCTTGTTAACCGAAAAAAAAATGTTGTTCAAAGACTTTCATGTTCACTAAGAATTAAGGGATTGCTCTAGAGACTTTCCAATGAGAGTTTCTTAGTATGAACTTTCATGTAAACTCAACTAAGATTGTTAAACTTGACCAAGATGGTTATGCTCAGTAAAACAGGATTACTTACAATTGATCCTTTTTATTTAAAAAATTTTTTTTTCCTTTTAACACATTTGGGCCATTTTTGCAACATTTTTCAGTCAGCATGCCCAAAGCCAGATTCATCATTTTGATTACTTAGCCCAAAGTAGTCTTTCAATTTCAGAGAGAATAATATTCTAATAAAATACATGAAATGCATTCGGATGCAGTGAAATCTGGCATGAATTCTATTTGCATGTTTCTGGATATAAAGGCAGCTGGTAAGTACAGTAGACAAACTGCTAGGCCTGGCATCAGAAAAGCCCGAGTTCAAACGCAGTCTGACACTTATAAGCTGCATGAGCCTGGGCTGCCTGCCTTTGTGAATTGTAAAAAGAAGATAATAATAACACCTGCTTCCCAAGGTTGTTATGATGATTAAATGAGGTAATATTTGTGAATTGCTTTAGCATAGTGCCCAGAACATAGTAGGTGCTTAATACTTATTTCCTTCCCTCCTGCTAAATAACTTGGATCTGGGATGGCTAGGTGGCACAGTGAATAGAGCACTGGCCCCAGAGTCAGGAGGACCTGAGTTCAAATCTGGCCTGAGACACTTAACACTTACTAGCCATGTGACCTTGGGCAAGTCATTTAACCCCAATTGCCCTGCCTTACCTCCTCCAAAAAGCAATCAATCCATCAATCAACAAAGGCTCACAATCACCTATGGTAATGGTTGCTCATGCCTGGACTATAGGAGAACTTCAGGATGTTTTCCTGATGTTGGTATTCCATGCAGTAGGTGTATTTTGGAATCAGCTACTAGGAGAGGTGATGATTTTATATAAGCAAAGGGAATAATGATGTGAGCCCAGGCAGTGAGGAGAGTGCTGGACTTGGCATGGAGAAGACCTAAGGATATAAATTCCTTGCAAGTAGAGATTATTTCGTTCAGTGTACCTTTACTCCCAGGGCCTAGCACAGTGCCTGGCGTAGATACTTGTTGTTTGAGTTCAAATCCTGTCTTTGACACTTATCTGCTATATGATCCTGGGCAAGTCACTTAACCTCTTCAACCTGTTTCTTCATCAGTCAAAAGGGAGTAATAATAGTAATAACACCTACCTCACAGTGTTGTGAGATTCAAATAGGATCACATATGTAAAAATACCGTGCAAAAAAGTAAAGAAAACACTACCTTTAAATAGTGTTTAAAGGTATCTATTATCATAATTATTATTGCTAAGTTTGGGCAATAGTGGGATTCTGAACTCAGTGTTAGGGGATGTGATTGGTTTCTATGTCCATGGGAATGAGCTGGGGCTGAGTGACCACTGTTCACTCTGACAGGGATCAGCTCCTTTATCTCTAGTACAAAGCTGATAAAGAACATTGAAATAAGTAGCTGAAAAGTCAATAAAAATAACAATATTATCATATTTAGTGATAACAAATAGATTATTTGTCAAATTTGGTGTGGTTGATATTCTCTTCTTTAACTAGAGAGCTATATGAAATTTTAAAAAATGAGGCACAGTAAATGTGGTGAGCCAGGGACTAAAGCTTCAGGAAAATTGGAAAACTTAAAGGACTGAAGTATCAAATATGTTGCTGTGGGTTACATGCTGCCCACAACATTCCTGAGAGCAGCCCAAACCAGATTAAAATGTGACTGGGAAATATTTAACAAAATAATATAAAGACAATACAACATAGATAATGTTAATTTGTGGTTTTCTAAGTCAGTGTGTGGCCCTCAGGGATCTTCTTCCAATTGAGTTTTTAACCCCAACTTTAGGAGACTTCAGTATAATCCTCACTGAATTCTGTATTGAAATCACTTTATATGTTTAGACTGTATTTTTAAATGTTGAAATGCACTTTGAAAAGTTGTATTTTGACAAGAGATTTTGTAACTTGTGCTCTGAAGAAAGTTTTTTTAATATCAAAAAGCAGAGGCAAAGGTAGAAACACAGTTTAGAGCCAGAAAAGATCACTGAGGTAATTTATGCTCCCAAATTTTCTCTGTGATAGAGCCAATGTCCAGAGAGTCAATTCTCCCCCGTGAAGAGCTAGCTAGGCGACTCAGTGGATAAAGAAATTAGACTTCGAGTCAATAATATGTGAGTTCAAACCCTGCCTCAGTCACTTACTAGCTTTGTGACCCTGGGCAAGTCACTTGATCTCTGACTGCCTCAGTTTTTTCTTCTGCAAAATAAGGATAATGGTAACACCTTCCTCCTAGGGTTGTTGTAAGGAGAATATGAGATAATATTTATAAAGTAGTTTGCAAACCTTAACATACTATTTAAACAGACTATTTATTATTATGAAGCAGTTTGGGAAAGAAGAGTTCTGAATGCTTCCCCTCACCCCTCTCCATGTAAGCAATGTGATGTCTACAATGGTGGCTTTCTGTGATCCAAAGAAGGAATTTTAAAGATCACTTAGTCTAATCTCCTAATTTATAGATGAGAAAATTTACACCCATATAATTTGGCCCTTATTAACAATTAGTAAGTAGCAGAGACAGGACTTGAATCTATTTTTTCTGACTCCTGATCCAGAATTTCTTCTACTTTACTATATTGCTTCTACTAATACTTAAGCTACATCATGGGTTAATTTTTTTTTTTAATGGGCTAGGAACCTAACTATGATTTATAGTACTGTTTCTTTGGGAACATATATTTTGAATTCCTAACAACTGATTTAGGAATGAATTTTTGTTCATTACTTAGGGAGGCCTGTATTGTATTGTACTTTTTTCTTAAAATTGAAGTGAATAAAACATAGCCTATGGGGTAGGCCAAGTAAAATAACTTTAATCTGCACAAATGACATTTATAGTACAAGGTATTAAAGCCTAAGTGCCTATATGGCAAGGACTATGTCTGTTAAGATTACTTTGTAGTGCCCAGAATTATACACCTAGGGACTTTAACTGTTCTTCAATAAGGATGATAGTAGACAGAGCTGAGGATTTTAAAAATTATTTATTTGGTATTTTATTTTTCCACAATTGCATTAAAAGCAAATTTCAACATTCATTTTTAAAACCTTGAATTCCAAGTTCTCTCCCTCCCTTTCTATTCCCTTCATTGAGTAGGCAAGCAATTTGGTATCTTATACATGTCTAGTCAGGGAAAACACATTTCCATATTAGTTGTGTTGTAAAAGAAAACATAGACCAAAAAACAAAAAACAACAACAACAACAAAATTAAATAAAGTAAAAAAAAGTATGCTTTGATCTGTATTCAGACTCCCATCAGTTCTCTCTGGGGAGGGATAGCATTTTTCATCATAAGTCCTTCAGAGTTGTCTTGGATCATTGTATTGCTGAGAATAGCTAAATCATTCACAATTAATCATTGTACAATATTTCTGTTACTGTGTACAATGTCCTCCTAGTTCTAAAAACTAAGGATTTTTCATGAAAAAAATAGTTTTTTTCATGATGGGCTGGACAGCTATTTTGTTAATACCTAATGCCTTTGTTAACAATTAGCTTATGTGGTTAGAGAAACTTCTAACAAGACTGGAAAGACCTTGCTACATACATTAGTTTTCTTGTGAAAAGGCAATGAAGTTATCCTTGAAACTGAATTCTGGGAAACAAATTATTCATGTAGCTTCTTGGTCCTGTGCTCATGAGTAGTAGGCATTTCTCAGGCACAACAGACTATGTTACCATTCAAGTGAAAACACCCTTCTTGTGGCAAATATGAAGGCAAGGGGGACATTGAACCAGTGTTCTATCCTTGCTGAAAATCCTTTCCGTGCTATTGTTAAGTAACAACAATATGATTATATTAACAACATATCATATGTTGTTACCTTATAGTTATACGTATATGTTAACAACAGAATATGTTGTTTTACCATAACCAGATTGTTACCAAATATAACCAAAATGTTGACATTAAAAAAAGCCATATGTTGTTATGGTGGTTACCATAAAAACATATGGTAACAAAATGGTAACATTATGCCAAATGTTCTTTGAATTATGAGTTTTTCATTTGTTCTACCAGACTTGCCTGAAGTATTCTTTTTTTTTTTTTTTAAAGCAATTGGGGTTAAGTAACTTGCTCAAGGTTACACGGCTAGTCGTTATTTATGTGTGGGTGCTCATTTTCTGAGGCCGGATCTGATCTCGGGTCATCCCAACTCCAAGGCCGGCGCTCTTACTCACTTCGACACCTAGCCGCCCCTTTAGGGCAATTGGGGTTAAGTAACTTGCCCAAGGTCACACGGCTAGGTTTTTGTTTGTGTGGATTAAGTGTCTGAGGCCGGCTCCGAACTCAGGTCCTTCTGACTCCAGGGCCGGTGCTCTATTCACTGTGCCACCTAGCTGCCCCTTTTGCCTGAAGTATTCTACTTGGCTCATGGAAATACTCCTGGTTCAGAGGAGCTTCAGTTTATTGTTAGAAAATTGGTGGCAGCCTTAGAGCTGTCTGCCTCTACACCAACAGACATTTTGTCTACTCTCTCTTTTCATTTTTCTCTTAGCTTACACATTGGCCAAGAACTATCCCAGAAACTATCCGACTTAAAGTAAGAAAGAGCTTATATTTCCTATTTAAAAACAATTGGGCATTCCATGCCCTAAAAATCCATCTCAAGGCACTCTGCTAAAGAAGCCACAGAGGAACAGTGTGGAAACTGAGGCAATATCTCAAGATGTGGGAGTGAAAATGGTTTCTTGTATTCTTTAACTTTTCTTGTACACTTTAGTTTTATATCGTTTACCTTTACTCTGTTATCCAGTAGGTGAGGTATTGCTCCCAGCTTTGTATCATCTTGAACATTTGATAAGCATGCTGGTAAAAATATGAAACAGTATAGTCTAAGTACAGATTCCTGAGTACTCCACTGGAGACCACCTCCCAAACTGACCTTGAGTCATTAGTGACTTCTCTTTTGGACTCATCATTGAAGCAGTTTTGAGTCCAATTAACTGTACTATCATCATGCAACCTAAATCTTTCCATCTTAGTTAGCATTAAAAATGGCATGAGAGGTTGTTAAAGGTTTCATTAAAATATAAGATAATTATATCTGTAGCATTTCTCTGACTTTCTCATTTATTAAGCTTGTTTTTTAAAAAAGGAAATGAATGACATGACTTGTTCTTGATAAAATCATGCTAGCTCTTTTTTTTTTCAGTTAACAAGCTTACTTTAATCAATCAAACATATATCATTTACCTAGTTCAGGGGAAAAAGGTCAGTACCCCAAACTTCAGAGTATAGGGACAGATCAAACAGACAGGCTTCCAAACTGTCCAACCATTATCAATACCAAAATCACAGTTACCAGAGAGGGAAGCATCAACATCTGGGTTTTCAAAGCCCGGGAGGGGGCTCTCAAACGGCTGCCCAGAGTCTCATCTAGTCAAATCACACAACACTTCTCAAAGTGAGCTCCCCATGCTAGCTCTTTGTGACCATTATTTTTTTTCCTTCTAAATGTTTGTAATGGAAATGCAGATTTGAAGATCTTCCCTGCTCCTAGGCCCTTTGATTGGCTTAAGAGACTTTGATTGGCTTTAAGAGACTCTGAAAACCTTCCTTGATTTGAAAATATGCTCTGCCTCCTAATAGGCTGAATGTGGTCACATGGAGCCTGTGGTAGGAGGCTTGGTTTTCAGGAATGACCACACCTTGATGCTGTGTGATTGGGCAGTGGGTCAAGAGGGTGGTAACATTCTCTAACCCAGGAGAAGGCTATATAAACCCTGATGGGAGGCTTTGCTTTGGGGCTCACTTTGAGAAGTGTTGTGTGATTTGACCAGATGAGACTCTGGGCAGCCATCTGAGAGCCCCCCGGCTTTGAAAACCCAGATGTTGATGCTTCCTTCTCTGGTAACCGTGATTTGGTATTGATATAATGGTTGGACAGTTTGGAAGCCTGTCTGTTTGATCTGTAAGTTCTGTAACTCTGAAGTTCGGGGTGCTGACCTTTTCCCCCTGAACTAGGTAATATATGTTTGTTTGATTAAAGAGCTTGTTAACCCATTTTGAGTTGCTTTCCTTTTGAAAAGCAGATCTAAGAACCTGTGTTGGCAGCCACTCTGGGGATGCTGGGGTGCTTGCTGCTACAATGTTCAGTAACCATTTCTTTAATGATCCCTTTGTAGGAATACATTAAGGTTATAAAGCCAGAAATATGGGACAGGAGGTTGCAGGACAATGACTATGATTTCTTTGTTTAGTTTTTTATATCTCTTGGATTCATTGCATACTGACATGGAGACCATGCTGGGAGTGAAAGCTGTTTCAATAGCTCCAGCTTCCAAATAGCTCCTTTGTGGCTTCTTTAGCAAAGCAACCTAAAATGGGTTTTTAGGGCACAGGATACCCAATGGGGTTTAAACAAGAAATACAAGTTATTTCTAACTTTAAGTCAAATCTGGGATATTGGGATATCTGGGATATCTGGGATATCTGGGATAGTGAACTCCAATTCAGCAACAGACACAAATGGTCCAAAGGATATACTTAATCTTAACTTAGAGATTTTATATTTGGCTTTTATTTGACATAGTTCAGCATGGTGGGTGAAACAGAATCCATTGTTTGAAACAGCTATATGACTTGGAGTTAGAAATTCCTATTAGTTACCTGGAATGCAGTATACAACTTGTAACTCATCTGGTGACCTCCTCAGATGTGACTGGTAACATGAACTCATCAAGGACATCGTCAAGGTCTTCTCTTACTATCTTCCTACTCATCTTAGGTATTAACTCTTTGTCCACCACTTTTTTGAATGATTTTGAGAACTATCATTCTCCTTGTCAGGAAAAGCAGAAACAAAATAAGATTTGGGTAGTTCTACCTTTTCCCTACATCCTCTGCTATGGCATTCCCATTCACTTCAATTTGTGACCCTATTGCTTCCTTGATCCTTCTCTCTCCCTTTCCAAGTAAAGATAAAAAACCCAAACTAAAGAAAACATACCCTTTTGTCGTCCTTAGTTTCCCTTGCCATCCTCAGCTCATTTTGAATTTTAGTACTGCTAATATTATTCTAAATGATGGTGCCACACTTTTATATTCATTCTCCATTTGTTGCCCCTGTTCCTTTCCTCGGTACATGTCTTTTTTTACATTCTTAGGTAGAATGGTGCTACTAGGTGGTGCAATGGATAGAGCATCTGCCCTGAAGGAGGACCTGAGTTCAAATCTGGCCTCAGACTAGCTCTGTGACCCTGGGTAAGTCACTTAACCCCAATTACCTCTTAATAAAAAAAATTCTTAAGTAGGCTGATGAATTCCCTACATATCCACATCAGTCTTTTAAAACAACTCCTACTTTTCTCCTTCAGAATTATTTCCCCCCTTTTCTTTAATTTAATATTTAATTAATTTAATTTAAGAATTTAATTGTTGAAAGCCTTTGGTTCATCTTGCCCTGTTTTTTCTTTCTTTCTTTTTTTTTTTTTATTTTAAAGCAATTGGGGCTAAGTAACTTGCTCAAGGTTACACGGCTAGTCATTTGATTTATGCGTGGGTGCTCATTTTCTGAGGCCGGATCTGATCTCGGGTCATCCCAACTCCGAGGCTGGAGCTCTTACTCACTGCGCCACCTAGCCGCCCCTTTAGGGCAATTGGGGTTAAGTAACTTGCCCAAGGTCACACGGCTAGGTTTTTGTTTGTGTGGATTAAGTGTCGGAGGCCGGCTCCGAACTCAGGTCCTTCTGATTCCAGGGCCGGCGCTCTATTCACTGCGCCACCTAGCCGCCCCCCTGTTTTTTCTTATAAAATTTAATCTTGTCTTCTTACCTATGGCTTGTCCAAACTAGTTGAAGTATGCTTTCCTACCATTCAGAGTTCACATCCAACTGTGACTAGTTTTCATCTTCTCTATCAGGAATTCTGAAATGGAGTCATTATACTTCCCTCCAAGATACCCCAGCAACCAATTCCCCTGTGTTGGTGAGAATTAGATATAGAATAGAATTGGTACTCATTGGCTCTTCTACCTTCTGAAGAATGACACTATCAAGACAGTAAGTCAAGAGTTTATTAGTTACTTTGCTTTTGGCAGAAAGAAAGCTTCAGCAGATATCCAAGAATTGAAGTGCCTCATTGCTTCCACATCTTGCTAACATTCCATTGTGATTTCTTCCCTAAAGTGTTCCTCTATTTCCCCTTTTTGTCCATAGTATACTCAGATCACTATATCACATATGTCCTATGTGACATAATATACCATATACTTTTGCTTTTATTTATCTTCACTCAAATATTCTTCTCCATATCTCCCCCCACCCGCACCTCCCCAGATTCCTGAATTTCCTGGAAGGAACATTTTTTCTTAATATACAATGCTATTGCACCCCCACCTTCTTTTAGCTAACCTTTCTTTTAAAATAAAAGGCTTTTCTGGAGTCTCATCCCAACAAGTCTCCATGATACCTGTCAGACCAAATCTGTCTCCCTGCATTAGGATCTCCATTTTTGCTTTGCTTGTTACTTGTTTTTGTATTTGTACAGGAATCTGAGGCCTTGGGTTTCATTGCTGGTTCCTTTCTTGGTGTAGTGGGTCTGCAATTGTCTTGGTGCTTGTTGCTTCACTTTCTTCTGGCACTGATGGTATCCTCTTATTTTATTTTATTTTTTTTGCTTTTTGGAGGGCAATTGGGGTTAAGTGACTTGCCCAAGGTCACATGGCTAGTTTTTGTGTTAAGTATCTGAGGCCAGATTTGAACTCAGGTACTCCTGACTCCAGGGCTGGTGCTCTATTCACTGCACCACCTAGCTGCCTCAACTGATGGTATCTTCTTAACAAATTATGAAAGGCCTAATTAAGATTAATTATGTTATCATGTGAATTTGCCTTGCCCAATTCTGGTGTTCATTGGTGAAGGCATGAACCAGAGTACATTTACTTATGAAGTCATCAAGATTAGGGTAGCTGAATGGCACAGTGGGTAGAATGCTGAGTCTGGAGTTTTGACAGATTCCTCTTCCTGAGTTCAAATCCAGCCTCAGACATTTATTAGCTGTGAGACCTTGGGCAAGTCATTCAACCCTGTTTACCCTAGTTTTCTCATCTGTAAAATGAACTGAAGAAAGGAATGGCAAACCACTCTGGCATCTTTACCAAGAAAACCCCAAATGGGGTCACAAAGAGTCAGAAATGACTGAAATGACTGAGCAACAAAAACCAAGATCAAGTCCTGTTTTTATGAACTCAGAACTTGAACTCAGGGCCAGAGGTCATATTGGAGTTTGTCTCCTGTGAGTTTCTAGCCAACTCCGCCATTCTTCTTCTTTCTCCATTGTGGCTACTGTCTAGAACAGAGGTGACAGACACGCTGACATCAGTATAGAGTATGGCCCTGAACCAGATCAAAATGTAATTGGGAAATATTTGACAAAATAATGAAAGTGCAATAAAACATGGATAACAATACATTTTACAACTAAGTCTATCTGCCACCTGCAGGGATCCTTATGTGTGGATTAGTGGCCCCCATTTCTATTTGGGTTTGATACGCCTGGTAGAGTATCTGGTTTAACAGATACTTTTGGAGTATTTTAAAGCCTTTTTGATGAAATCTGTAATACTTCTGGCAAATACACTCCTTCTGAGTCTGGGGTTTGGGTGTGGGGCAGTCTTTACTTTTCCCACCAAAGTAAATGCATAAACTGCACTGCAAAGAAATCACTGATCCAAGCCACAAAATCATATCGATACATAAAATGCTCAAATAGCTCATTAGATGAATTAATTTCTCCCTGTGGATGATGTCTAGGGAAGAGACATAAATATTTCCCATTTGCCTCAGACCTTCGTCATCTGAACAACTCAGCAATATTGTGAAGGGTTGGCAAGGTCTAGATCTTTTGGTCCCTCATGGCATGACCTTTTTCTTTAATCTACAGATTAGTTTTCTGCAGACAATCTTCTTCTCTGAGAACCATAGTAGAGGAAATATTCTTCATCTGGGAGGCTGTTGCCTGTCAGGCTCAGGATCTTCCAAACTTAGGAGCATCCAGAAGGTAACTCCCAAGGCTGGAAATGGATATTCTCAAGCTGGTTAGTATCTGATGCTCAGAAAAGGAAACAGAAAGGCATGATAAGACAGACAGGAACTAAGTGTCCAAAAATTCCTTTCTCAGACTTGCCTGAGCAAACACAGACCACTTGCCATGTGTTTCTAACGGTTGACATTTTCTGCTTCTGGCATAGAGCTAAGGTCGGGGAGAGGATGCTATGCTCTCATCTGGATGTCTAAGAAAGGAAGAATGCAAGAAAAGGGGGAAAAGGGCAAATGCATTCTGACTGGCCCTCATTAGGCACACTCCATCCCTGGCCAGCAGCCCATCTTGACTATGTTAAAAAATGTGTGATGGTCACTTTCTCTGTTTGTTGTCAGTATCCCATTGATTCTGAGCCCTTTCCTATCTCCTGTTGATCCCCCAACATTTTATTGTCTTTATGACTCAATGCCAATATCAGCTTGTCCTGGGCATCCTGTGGCACTCCTAGTGCCCTTCTACCTGACCTTCCAGCATCTATACATATGTTATGAATGAAGAGGTGTCAAATGCATCTGTTCCTCTAGGTCAAAGGTCACCAAGTTTGGACAAATCTCAATAGAGGTCAGGGAGAGGAACAGTCAGCTTGCAGTAGTTTTCCCAGAAGTCACCAGCTTATAGATTTTAGGCCTCATACCAGTGTTTTTCTGTACCTGCTCCTACCCTTGAACTCTGCTCCAAAGGCTTCTGTATCTATCCC
The DNA here is from genome assembly GCA_011680675.1 of Gymnobelideus leadbeateri. NCBI lineage: Eukaryota > Metazoa > Chordata > Mammalia > Diprotodontia > Petauridae > Gymnobelideus > Gymnobelideus leadbeateri. Next base: position 220,739 of record WOXC01009003.1, read on the forward strand.
AGCTAGGGGTCCATGACCCTAGCAAGATTTGTGAAGTAGGCAAAACTGGTCTTCAATTTCTTTCCACCTGAGGGCAGCTAGCCATGTGGTGTAGTGGGTAGAGCACTGGACACAGAGGCAAGTACTCCTAATTTCAAATCCTATCTCAGAAACTTACTAACTGCATGACCCTAGGCAAGTAATTTAGCTTATCTCAGACTCAGTTTTCCCATCTGTAAAATCATAAAAATCTCAGAGTTGTTTTGAGGACCAAATGTGATAATGTTATGTGCTCCCAAAACCTTAAAGTGCTATAGAAATTTTTATGATTCCCTCTATTTTACCCATCCTCTTGTGTCTCCAGGTGTTCAGTACCCAAACGATGCCTTCTAATTTCTCAAGGCCTTGGACAGTGGTGACCCAACCTGGTTTATTTTTCATAGAAAAGACCTCTAGAACTTTGTTACCTCCTTTCTTATCCTTAATACTTACCTAGCTTCTGCCTCATTACCTTAGAGTCCTGCTAGGTCCCTGATTAACTCATAAACTAGTGTTTATAGGGAGCTTGTGAATGAAAAAGCTAATTTTTCTAGTCCTTCATGATCTGTAAAGTAATATTAGCCTTTCAAGTAGGGCCTCAGTGGCTTAACTCAAAGGATGGGGACATGTGAATTGGCACTATGGTAAGTCTAGTAATGGAGCTATTCTGTGGCAGGGTTGGACTTTGGTGTCTCTCTTTTCATCCCACATGGGTGGCTGATGTTCTGTCTGTGGGTAGATACAGGTCAACTCTAACTACTGTCTTCAAGGAGGTAAATGCATAATTCATCTAGAATGGATGACGTCAGCTCTCTTTTTGAAAAATCACCAGAAGTAAAGATAACACAATCCCTCTTGGTCACCTATTTCAGGGTCTTATTATCCTGATGATAAAATTCTAAAATTCATCTGAAATCTCTCCTGCTTTTTTCTTGTTCAGTTTTCTCTAAAGGCAGAGAAACTTTTAGGTATTTCCCTTCATGTGAAAAAACAATGAAACAAAAAAACAGCCGTTTATATATCAGTAATCACCCAATTTCCTTACCCCTTTCTCATAACTATCCATGTTCCATTTTTCAAATTTCATTTTCACTTTTCTCTGGACTGTCTCCAGGTTGCCCAGTTCCTTTCTAAAAGGGAGAAGCTCAGAATTTCTTTCTCCACTCACTGTTCTGGACTAAGTTTCCTAGGTTTTGTGACGACAATGTTAATGAATAATATCTCGAAATATGTTATTTAAGTTTTGTTTTTATTTTTGGTATGGATATCAGGTAATCCTATGCTTTTAAATTCTTTCTCCTTGATCTGTTTCCCAGGTGAGTTTTTTTTAAATTTAATCTTTTTTTTTTCTTTGCTTTTTTGGAGGGCAATTGGGGTAAAGTGACTTGCCCAAGGTCACACAGCTAGTTTTTGTGTTAAGTGTCTGAGGCTGGATTTGAACTCAGGTCCTCCTGACTCCAGGGCCAGTGCTCTATTCACTGTACCACCTAGCCACCCCCTAATTTAAAAATTTTTTGAAAATTTATTTATTTATTTACTTTTAGTTTATAACATTCAGTTCCCCAATCCCTTGAGTTCCAAATTTTCTCCTCCTCCATTTCTTGCCCCCTCTGCCCCACAGCAGCATGCAATCTGATATAAGTTCCAAAAACACCTTCATATTAAGCATTAGTCAAGTTGTAAAGAAGAATTATAAACAATGGAATATATTCATTAAGAGGTGATATGAAGAGTGTCAGGGCAGGTGTAATTGTCCAAGAACTTTCCTCAGAGTCAAGAAGCCCTGAGTTTAAGCTCTGTCTATGATACATGTGACTGTGGCCTCTGGGCAAGTTACCCTTGGTGCTCTAGGTTTCAAGATTATGTTACAGAGAGATTGGCAAAGGAAGTTTCTTCAACCAGGGAGTAAGTTAACAAGCATTTATAAAACAATGTGCCAGGAATTTTGCTAAACTCTGGAGATTCAAAGAAAGGCAATAACATATTCCCTGTCTCCGAGGAGACCACATTTGAATAGGGGTGACCACATGCAAACTACTATGTACAGATATATACAGTATAAATGGGAAGTAATCTTAGCATGAAAGGCACCAGCAGTAGCAAGGGTGAAGGGTTAGAGGATAGTGGAAGGAACCTGAAGAAGATAGGATTTGAGCTGAAACCTGAAGGAAGCCAGGGGAAATGGGAGGCAGAGGTAAGGAAAGGGAACATTTTAGGTATGGGGGGCAGTCAATGAAAAGATTCAGCAAATAATCCCAACCAAAAAGATGCCCAGGGCACATCTTTGGTGTCCCACTCTCCCTCTCTAACCTCCTCATAGAGCCCTTATTTCCTTTCCTTAGCACCACCACAGTATGCATGCATATGGGAAGTTTATTAAAATTCAATGACTGTCAAACCATTTGGTACTAATATAAAACACGTTGTTGAGTTATAGTTAAGCAAATACTGGCCTTTAATTTGGGTGAGAGTGACATCTAGTGGCCTAGTGATAATATAGAGACGATAGATATAAATTCTCTTGTTCTGGTAGAATTGAGATTAATTTTGTAATTAGAGCTATCACTTTTTATTTGGGTTTACCACACCCGTTGGAGGATGAAACAAAATTGCCTCAAGGCAGATTCTGAGGTGCCTTCTGGAGAACTCATATCAAATATAGGTTATAGAAACCTGTATATGTAAGGATGTGGTCTAAACCATTCTGTCCCATTTAACATTGATACTTGAAACAAGTCTCAATCAATCAGCCAATAAAAGGCCTTAGACTAAGTGCTAAAAGACTTTTTTTTTTGTTTTAAATCAACATTTTATTTTTTTGTTATTCTATTTTTTATTTTATTTATTTATTTTTTACAAATGCTTTATTAACTTCTGTTTTACATCATTCATTTCTGCCAGATTTTGAGTTACAATTATTTTCCCCCCTGTTTTTCCCCTACCCACCCTCCCAGAATAGCAGTCCCACAAGATATCGCTTCCTCCAATCTGCTCTCTCCCATATCTTCTCCCATACCCCCTTCAACTTTTCCATTAGAGGAAGGTGAATCTTTGTGCCCCAATGCCTGCACATCTTATCTCCTAATTACAAGCAAAAGAGTATTAATAATAGTATTTTTATATATTTGAAACATTTAATCTTAAGACCTCGAATTTCAGATCCATTTCCTTCCTCCCTTGTCACCCATTCCCTCTGGGAAGATAAGTAATTCAGTATATGTTGTACATGTCTAGCTATGCAAAACATTACCATGTAAGATATATTATACAAGGCTGCTTATAATTCCCTCCCACTCATCCCACCCCCACCTGGTCTATTCCCTACTTGGTCCTGTCCCTCTTCTATAGTGGGTACTTCCAACCTCCCCTCACCCCAAGGATGCCCTCCCATCCATCATCCCTTCTCTCATCCCCCTTCCCCCTATTCTGCTGCAGGTTGAGATATCCCATTTAGTATGTATGACATTCTCTTCCTGAACCAAATTCAATGAGAATGTGGTTTTGCTTTTTTGCCTTCCTATTCTCCCCCTCCCTTGCAACCACTTCCCCTTGCTTCTTCTACATGAGATAGTTTGCCCTACCCTGTCTTTCCCCATCTCCTCTTGCCACTTTCCTCTCTCACCTCATAATTTCACCCCTTGAGTATCCTCCCTTCCCAAAAAATTCAACCTATGCCCTCTATCCATATATAACTGTAAACATATATACACATATTCACATATGTATTCATATGACCATACACCCTTCTTTTATTACTTTCATATTGAGAAAGATTTAATCAGTCACAGTTATTGTTTTTCCATATAGGAATGTAAATAGGTCAACTTTGATAAGTTCCTTTTGATTTCTTTTCCCTGATTACCTTCTCAGGCATCTCTTGCTTCTTGTGTCTGGATGTCAAATTTTCTATTCAATTCTGTTTTTTTCCTCAAGAATGCTTGAAAGTCCACTATTCCACTGAATGACCATATTTTCCCCTGAAACAAAATACTCAGTTTTGCTGGGTAGGTGACCCTTGGGTTCATTCCCAGTTCTTTTGCCCTCTGGAATATCATATTCCATGCCCTTCGATCCCTCAGTGTAGAAGCTGCCAGGTCCTGGGCTATTCTGATTGTGTTTCCACAATATTGAAATCATTTCTTCCTGGCCGCTTGGAGTATTTTCTCCTTGATCTGAGGATTCTGGAACCTGGCTATGATATTCCTGGGAATTTTCTTTTTGGGATCTTTTTCAGGAGGTGATTGGTGGATTCTTTCAACCTCTATTTTGTCCTCTGGATCTAAAACATCAGGGCAATTTTCCTTGAGAATTTCTTGAAGGGTGATTTCTAAGTTCTTTCTTTGATCATGGCTTTCAGGTAGTCTAATAATTTTTAAATTATTTCTCCTGGATCTATTTTCCAGGTCAGTGGTTTTTTTCCATGAGATATTTCACATTGACTTTTAATCTTTCATTTGTTTGGATCTGCTTAACAGCATTTTGATTTCTCATAAAGTCATTAGCTTCCATTTGCTCCAGTCTAACTCTGAAGGAATGAATCTCCTTAGTGAACTTTTGAGATTCTTTTTCCATCTGGCAAATTCGACTTTTTAAGGCATTCTTCTCCTCATTGCCCTTTTGGGCCTCCTTTGCCATTTGAGTTAGTCTATTTTTTAAGGTGTTGTTTTCCTCAGTCAGGCTGTTGACCCTCATTTCGTACTTTTCCTGCATCCTTCTCATTACTCTTCCCGATTTTTTATTTTATTTGATTTTTAAAGTCCTTCTTAAGGTCCTCTATGGCCTGCAACCCGCTCATGTTTTCCCCTGGGGCTTTTGGAGCAGGACTTCTGACCTCACAGTCCTCTTCCTGCTCTATGCTTCAATCTTCTTTGCCCCCAAAGTAGGAGTCTAAGGTTGCATTTTTCTGTTTAATTTGTTTCCTTTGCCTTAGCATGTTGCCACTTAATTACTTGACTTTTGGGCTTGTTGCCACACTATGGCTGGGCCACCAGATAGGGGAATTTTCGTCCCGAACGTCTGGGGGGGCAACTTCCATTTCTGGCAAGCTGGAAACCCACCCACGACCTCCACCTCAGATCACAATCCAGATCCAGGGAGGTTAAAGCAAGAGTGATTACCCCCCAAGACTGATCGCTGGATCTCCCTACAGTTCGCAGGCCAGGAGCTGGATCTGCCTTTGAAAACTACAAAATGGCGTGTCTCATCAGCGGCTTCTAGCCCCCAGGGGAGGAAGCTGACCCGTTCCCCAAATACTGGTCCCAAAGTCCATAGGGCACTAACCTCTCACTTTGTCCTAGGCATGTCTGTGTTGACCATTCTGGAGTCGCCACAGCTGCTGGTGTTCTGGGGTCCCTCCAGCCGGCTGTTGGCCCGGCTGCCCTGGGGCTAAAACCGTGACTCAGGTGGACCTATGCTTGGCTCCCTGCGCAGTGCGTGCTGCGCTGCCGGCTCCCAGAGTGCTGCACTGGTCCTTCCTGCAGGGCTGTTGGGCTGTCCTTAGGGGGAGGTTAGCTTCTCTGTGTCGTTCTGTGGGTGCTGGGGCTCCAGAAGTTGTTCAGAGTCCCCTTTTACATAGTTTGGAGGAAATCTGGGGGCAGAGTGGCTTGGCCGCGCTGTTTCTACTCCACCATCTTGGCTCTGCCCCCTGCTAAAAGACTTTTAACCTAAATGAGATAGGGAGGAGGAAACTGGCCATGCACCAGAAATGTCTAAGTGAATTGAGAAGAATTGGTTTGAGAGACTGGAGCAGGGGTCTTTCCAGCACACCCTGGAGGACAAACCTCCTGGGGGTGAGGGGAGAGAGAGGCAATGGTTTCATCCATGACCAGGCTTTCTGGGCCTCTCCTTCCGTTCTTTTGAGGTTCCTCCCCCAACTCTACTGTCTTTGGCCAGAAGAATGGAAGAATACCTTTTAAATTTTAAAATGTCTAGAAGATTTTGGACTTCCATCTTCCTATCAATGTGTGAGTAGCATCTCTTGATCAGTCAGCAGCAGCTCTGTGTCAGGGGCCATGGATAGATGGTTGATAATTTACATTGCTTTAATAGAAAACGTCTTCAGCATCCCATAGATAGTAGAAAAGGGCTTCTAGCAACCGGAAGCTGTGAATTACCCTTTGGCCACATGTGCTTTCTAAGTTCCAACCCACAATCACTGGTCTCTTTACATACTTTTTTTTGAGGGAAGGATTTTTTTTATACCAACTCTTCTTAATATATCACTTTAGTAAGTAAAAGTAACCCTTTCTAAAAGCTCCTTAAAGATCACTAAGTGATTCTCAACTGATAATCTTAGGGAGAAGCACATGAGTTGGGGGCTTGAATTAGAGAGCTATCCCTAACCCCTTAGGGATATCCCCTCCCAGAATCCTGCAGAGTAGATGTAGTGAACTCTGGGCACCCAACTCTTCAGTGGGAATTGGGATAAAGATGTAATTGTAGGATCAGACAAAGTTCTTAGATACACTCATAACATTATCTTGAAAGGTACTAGAAGATTCACATTTGCACTATTTAGGAGGTGCCTCAGAGAAGAAGGAGAGATGGGTGATTTGTAACATTACTATGCATTGGCATAAGTAAAATTTTACAGAGTCAACTTTTCAGGTTTGTTTTCACCTTTTATAATGTATGTAGCATCAGCTGTCAGTAGATATTTTGATGCCATGGGACAAACTGCCAGACTTAGGCCAAAGATGTGCTTAACAGAGAGAAATCAGCACATTTTCCACTCATCATTTTAAAATCTCAAATGCTATTAAAAAACATTTGTTGAGTACCTGGAAAGCACAAGGCATTCAGGCAAGTCTCATTGCCTGGAATATGGGCAGTAGTGAATTTTAGTGTTAGAGTGGGGTCAGTAGCATGAAGGCAAGGTTGGGAGAGAAGGGTGGAAGACAGACATAAGCCTCATCACCCACAGTAAGGAGGCCAGGGAAGCTGATATGACAGGCAGAATGCATCTGTTGTAATAGTTTTGACATCTCTGCCAGCCTTTCTTCCATTAAAAAGCTCATACATGAATAAAATCATAGTTTGGATAAAGAAAAACCTGGGAGAAAACTATCAAATATTTCTGACAAAATTCGGATAGCCATGATATATAGGGAATTAACATGAATATATAATACCAAGAACCATTCCCTAATATGCTGTGATGTAAGAATCTGAATAAGCAGTTGTCAAAAGAAGACTTACAGACTATTAATACTTAGAGACATTATGTTGTAGTTGATAGGGCAATCTTGGAGTCAAGATGACCTTTGAATCCTTGAATCCTGCCTCAGGATAACTATCTTTGTAACCCTGTGCAAATCACTCCTAATCTATAAAATAAGGGGGCTGGAATGAATGACTACTCAGGTCCATTGTAACACTAAATCTATGATTTTATGAAAGATTGCTTCCAATCACTAGTAGTAAGAGAAAAGTAAATTAAATTAAAAAAAAAAAACCTCTCTGTTTTCACTTCATACCAAAAAAGTTAGCAATCATGACACAAAATAGTAACTATCAGTGTAGGAGGGGTTATAAGAAGGCAGGCGCCTTAATACCCTCCTGTGAAGCTTTAAATTGTTTCAGCTATTCTGGAAAGCCATTTAAAATTAAATTTATTTTTAGTTTTCAATATTCACTTTTATAAGATTTCAAGTTCCAAAATTTCTTCTTTCCTTTCCACTCCCCAAGACAGCAAGCAATCTGATACAGCCTATACATGTACAATCATGTTTAATGTATTTCTATGTTAGTCATGTTGTAAAAAAAGAATCTGAACAAAAGGGGAAAAAACAAAAGAGGAAGAAGAAAAGAGAGAAAATAATATGCTTTGATCTGCATTCAGACTCCATAGTTCTTTCTCTGGATGTGGACAGCATTTTTCCATCATGAGTCTTTTGGAATTTTTTTAGATTGTTGTATTTCTGAGAAGAGCTAAGTCTATCAAAGTTGATTATCACATAATGTTGATGTTACTGTGTACAGTGTTCTCCCACTGCTCATTTTACTCAGCATCAGTTCATGTAAGTCTTTCCAGGATTTTCTGAAGTCTGCCTGTTCATCATTTCTTACAGCACAATAGTATTCCAGTACATTCATATATCACACTTTGTTCAGCCATTCCTCAATTGATGTGCATCCCCTTGATTTCCAATTGTTGGCTATCACAAAGAGAGTTGCTATAAATATTTCTGTACATGGGGGTCCTTTTCCCTTTTTTATGATCTCTTTGGAGTGGAGACTTAGTAGTACTGTTGCTAGATCAAAGGATATGTACATTTTTATAGCCCTTTGGGCATAGTTTCAAATTGTTCTCTGGAAAGCAATTTGGCACTATGCCCAAAAAAGTTACTAAAATGTACATACCCTTTGACCCAGAGATCCCATTTTATATTCCCTGCCTAAGGAGATCAAAGACAGAAATAATGGGCCTATATATGTCAAGGTATTTAGGGAAACATCATTTTTGGTAGTAAAGAACTGGAAGCCAAGTAGGTACTCATTGTCTAGAGAATGGCTGAACAAATTGTGTATGTGAATCTAGTGGAACATTATTTTTCCATATGAAGTGATGGATATGAGGAATTCAGAGATTCGTGGGAAGATATATGAAATGATGCAAACTAAAGTATAAATGAACAGGCCAAATTCTATGTTATTATCCCTGGAAAAGAAATGAGAAAATTTAATGTATCCTTTTATTTCTTTTAAATTTAACATTTTCAATCAACAAAAAAATCTATCTTATCTCCCTTTCACACTCCCCACCCCCACAACTCCAGTTCCTCTTCAACTCATTTGTCAAGTTGAATTTCCTCAAGCTTGGATGTGACTTTGTCATCTCCCCTGCCTATTTAATAAACTCCAGGGGCTCCCCATCACCTCCAGGATCAAATAGAAAATCCTCTGTTTAGCATCCAAAGTCCTTCACCAGCTGCTCCCCTCTGGCCTTTCAAGTTTTCTGACACTTTATTGCCGTCATGCTCCAATGTACTTTTCAATCCAGTGACTGGCTTCTAATCTGATGTTTAATACTCCCTCTGAACTCTATTTTTGCTGGTTATCCCTCACTTCCCCCTACCTCCCCATTCATAGAATTCTCTCCCTCCTCATCTCCACGTCTTGGAATTTCTGACTTCCTTAGTGTTCTACCTAAAATCTCACCCTCTACAAGGAGCCTTATTCCTTTTTTTTTTTTTAAAGCAATTGGGGTTAAGTAACTTGCTCAAGGTTACATGGCTAGTCATGATTTATGCGTGGGTGCTCATTTTCTGAGGCCGGATTCAATCCCAGGTCATTCCAACTCCAAGGCCGGCGCTCTTACTCACTGCGCCACCTAGCCGCCTCGCCTTATTCCTTTTAATACCAGTGCTTTCCTTTTGTTGATAATCTTTAATTTATCATATATAACATATATACAAATATGTATGTATACATGTATGTGTTACATATTGTATATTTATATGTGTATTCATGTAATATATGTATATGCATCATATGCTCTATATGTATATATGTGTATGTATATATATACATATACATATTTGTACATGTTATGTATATGTTGTTTTCCTTTTGTCTCCCTCATTAGACTTGATACTTTGAGATCAGAAACTGAGTTTGTTTGGTGTTGGGTTCATTGTTGTTGTTTTAGGTTTTTTTGCCTCCTTTCATAATCTAAGCATATATAGAAGACACTCAACAAGGGCTTATTTGCTTGCTGAATGACTGACAAAACCCTTGTAACAAATATTCCTAGTCAAACAAAATAAAAAATATGTCTCCTTCAGCACCGCAAGTCTATCCCCTCTCTGCCAGGAGGTGAGTAGTAGGTTTCATCATGAGTTCTCTGGAGTTGAAACATGTTTTTGTCACAGGAGGAGTGGGAGAATATGATGTGGAATTTTACATAGCTGTCAGATTCAGTTGGTTTTGCTTGACTGTTTTTCTGTTACATCATCATGTGAAGGGTTAAGGAGGGATAATCTTCAGAAATAACTAAGGTAAAAACAAAAAACATCGATTTGAAAAAAGTCTCTTCTCTACTCAGATCATTCAAAAGCAACAAATAAAAGTAGGTACATGGAAAGTTAGAAAGTAGTGTTTATAGACTGGACTATTGCAGAATGAGTTTTTTGGGAAGGAAGGGAGGAAGAAAGAGAGAAAGGAAGGAATGAAGGGAGGGAGGAAGGGAGAAAAGAACTAAGGAAGGAAAGAAGGGAAGAAGGAAAGGAGGAAGGAAAGAAGGAAGGAAGGAAGGGAGGAAAAAATGATTTCTGTTTGCTTTGTACCAAGCCCTGTGCTAGTGATCTGAGAAGTCACAAACTGTAGGTGGCACTAGAGGGCAATCTTTTGTTCTTTTCACGTTCTTTTCAGTGACAATGACAGTATTTATTTGATTACTCTTTGCAGAGAAAGAACAAGAAGTGAAATGCAAATTGGAGGCAATGTCTGAGCATTGTGGAAGAGCAGATGGCAAGATGTCCACATGGGCTCAGGCTTCCTGGTAGGTTATTGATTCAGAGGCAGAAAAAAAGAGCCAGGTGAGACCTCTTCTTGCTGGGGTCATACTTCCCTAAGTAGGTGCAAAGAGGTCTTTCATTTCTGGATAACTTCCTGGTATCTTAGTATTTTCATGTCTTATGTATATTCCCGGGGAAATCTTTTGTGTCAGACTGTGCTGCATTGTTATTGTTGTTCAGTCATTTTAAGTTGTGTCTGACTCTTCATGACTCCATTTAGGGTTTACTTAGCAAAGATACTGAAGTGATTTGCCATTTCCTTCTCCAGCTCATTTTATAGATGAGGAAACAGAGGCAAACAGGGTTAAGTGACTTGTCCAAGGTCACACGGCTAGGTTTTTGTTTGTGTGTGCATTGTGAATGAGGCCGAATCCGAACTCAGGTCCTTTTGACTCCAGGCTCTATTCATTGAACCACCTAGCCACCTCTCAAATAATTTCTTACTTCTCATTTTTCCTGATCTGTCTCTTGCATTTGACACTACTGAGCACCTGTTCTTCCTGGGTAAACTTCTCTTGGCTGTTCATGATACACCTCTCTCTCCTACTGGTGTAATGGCTCCTTTTTCTCTTTTACTGGCTCACCGTTTATATTCCACCCCTCTAACTGTGGGTTTTCCCCAAGGTCCTCTGCTGAGACCTTTTCTCTTCTCTTTGAGTCCTCATTAGTTCTCATGTATATCTAGCCTAGGAATCCAGATAGGCAATCTGTGTAACAGCCATGGGGCTCAACTGTACAGAAATCTAGCAAACCTGCCCCAGCTAGGAGATCACTGGTCAGGATTCAGCACCAGTGTATATCCTGCTTAGGGATGGCGGAGATGAATGGGTGAACTTGACTGGAGCACATGGGTGAGGTTAAAGGCAGATTTTGACATGCTGTTAATACAAGGAAAGATCTGGAACTTCGTGATAGTTTGACACCTTTCTGGGCAGCCAGAATTTCTCTCTGTCATAGCCCCAAGAAATCTCTTCACTCCTTTCAAGTCGTCCAACCTAGCTGAAGGGAAGAGTCCATTAGCTGTCTACTTCTCTAGCAATTTACTCTGGCTGTCCCTCATCCTCTGCCCACGGGACTGAAGAAGAAAAAGAAATACAGCTGGAGAATAAACAATTTTTCCAGAGTTCTACAATTTTTCATCTCCAATTAATTTAGTTTTTTAAACTACATGCATTTTTGTTTGCATATATACAGAGAAACATATGTCAGATTGAGCTGGGAAGAACTGTTCAAGCCTCTTCTCTGACACAAACTGGCTGTGTGACCCATAGAATATGACATGATCTACATTGTATTGTATTTTACCTTGTTTTGGCAAATATTTCCCAATTATATTTTAAGTGGGTTCTAGCCAACACTGGGGCATGTTAAATGGCCCAGTGGATAGAGAGCTGGGCCTGGAGTCACTGAGTTCAAATCCAGTCTCAGACACTTTCTAGCTGTGTGACCCTGGGCAAGTCACTGAACCCTATTTGCCTCAGTTTTCTCATCTGTAAAATGAGCTGAAGAAGGAAATGGCAAACTACTCCAGGATCTTTGCCAAGAAAACCCCAAAAGTCATGAAGAGTCATGAAGAGTTGAACAGGACTGAACAACAAAAACAATCCAGCACTGGGGACTTAGACCAGAGCATGTAGCTGTGGACAGGAGTTTGACACCTCTGGGCTAGGCAGCCCTTCAAGATCAAAATCTTCAGAGAAAGTCATGAGCTGTATTGATAGAAGTCCTTTACTGGGAGCTCCATAGTCCAGTGGAATCACAGGTCCAGTCCTCATACATTTATGTATTTGCACATGTGTATGTATTATACATTATACATTTTTTCCCTTCTGATGAATAGAGGATTTGCTTTGATTTGGAACTATTTGCTATCTAGGGAATGATATCTATATCTATATCTATAGATATAGATATAGATATAGATATATATCTTTCTATAGTGATCTAATTCTGTATTCCCAGGATTTCTTCAACTTACTACCTCTCACACTACTCATGTCCAATTTGGTCCCAAGGCTGTCGATTTCACCTTCGTGGCATCTCTCCAATATGCCCCCTTCGCTCCTCTGACACTGCGTGCAGACCCTCATCATGCCTGGATTACTGCAGTAGCTTTCTGGGGGGGTCTTCCTGCTTCAAGTCTCTCCCCATTCAGTCTGTCTTCCATTCAGCCACTAAAGTGAGTTTCCTAAAACACAGGTCTGATCATGTCAGCTCCTACTCAAGAAACTCCAGAGGCTCCCTATTCCTTCTAGGATCAAATACAAAAAGTTTTTGGTTTTTTTTTTTTCATTCAAAGCCCTTCATAACCTGGCCATTTTTTACTTCTCTAGTCTTTTTAATCTCACTTCTCACTGCATACTCTTCAGTCTGGTGACACTGGGCTCCTGGCTGTTCCATGAGCAAGACTCCATCTCTCTGCTCTGGGTATTTTTCTCTAGCTGTCCCCCATGCCTGGATCACTCTTCCCCTCTCCACTCTGACTACTGATGTCTCTGGCTGCTTTTCAGTCTCAACTAAGATCCTATCTTTTACAGGAAGCTTTTCCCAACCCCTCTTAATTTTAGTGCCTTCCTTCTTAAATATTTCCTATTTATACGGTATATCACTTATTCATGAGGTAGCTACAAGGTTCAGTAGATAAAGCTCTGGGCCTGGAATAAGGAAGATGTAAAGTCAAATTTGGCCTCAGACACTTACTCTAGCTTATGTGACCCTGGTCTAGTCACTTATCCTCTGTTTGCCTTAAGAGAAGGAAATGGCAAACCACTCCAGTATCTTTGCCAAGAAAACTCTGTGGTTTTTGTATTCTATGACCCACAGGGTTACAAAGAGTTTGACCTTGAACAAGAGTCAGTATGAACAACAACAGCTTATACATATTTGTTTGCTGGTTTTCCTTCCCCTCCCTCTGTTAGATTAGTGAGCTTCTTGAAGCTGGGACTGTGTTTTGCCTCCTTTTCTATCACTAGTACTTAGTGCAATGCCTACCACATCATAGGCACTTAATACATATTTATTGACTGAGTGATTGACTGGTTTAGGAGCCACACTTATCCTCAATTTTTGCTGAAGAAAATAACTTCTTCCTACAAAATGAGGGATTCATTAGATCTAAGGAAGAAACTGAGAATGAAGCTCCTTAAACACTAGAATGTGCTCCTGAGTAACATTTTGAAATCTTCTTAGGAAATTTTTAAAGGGAGATTTTTATCTTCTTGGCCACTTTCAGTGTGGTCTTGCCTGAAGGCAGGGGAATGAACTAGAGTACTATATGACGTCACAAACTTTCTAGCTATAAGATAAGGGTTCAGTAGTGTTAATAGGGAGACACTGAATTTCCTGTCTTTTTGTTTTCTCTTTGGGGTCACTCCTAAGGAGCTAGCTATGTCTGCAAAATTCACCAGGTCAGTCATGCACTTAATCCAATCTACTAGCTGGAACTCTTGAAAACATTGGTCTATTATGCTCAGTCCTGTTGCTGTATTATGTATACACAAGCATAGTGAGTCTGATTCTCTTGCTTGCAAAAAATCAAATCAAAGTGAGTTTTTTTTTTTTTGGAGGGCAATTGGGGTTAAGTAACTTGCCCAAGGTCACATGGCTAAGTTTTTGCTTGTGTGTGCATTAAGTGTCTGAGGCGGAATCGGAACTCAGGTCCTTCTGACTCCAGGGCTGACTCTCTACTCACTGCGCTATCTAGCTACCCCCTCAAAGTGAGTTTTAAGAGGCAAAGCGTTAGAAACTGAACTAAGGTTAATGGGTTGTGTGTGATCAGAAACTTTGTGTTTGCTGTTAAGTTATTTTTCAGTTGTGTTCAATTTTCCATGACCCCATTTGGAAATTCCTTGGCAAAGATCCTGAAATGGTTTGCCATTTCCTTTTCCAGTTCATTTTATAGATGAGGAAACTGAGGCAAACAGGGTTAAGTGACTTGCCCGGGTCACACAGTTAGTGTCTCAGGCAAGATTTGAACTCAGGAAGATGAGTCTATTTGACTCCAGGCCCAGCATTCTATACACTTAGTGGCCAGGGACTAACCTACTTTAAAATTTTTTAAAAGCACTTCTGTGATTTCATTGGCAGAATGAGTTTCTGATGAGTAGCTTGCTCTCCCTACTATCGCTGCAACCAGAGGTTCCTGGAGCACTGATAAGTTACAAGACATCTCCCTGCCCAGGGTCACCAGCCTGTATGTGACACAGGCCAGACTCGAACCTAGGTCTTCATGACTCCCAGCCCTGTTCTCTATACACTACACCATGCTGCCTCTCAGACTACTTTTAGGATAGATAGGCACAGTTGGGCCCAGAATAGATTAGGAGGAAACCGCGTGGAATAGTATATGGGAAACTTTTCAGCAGCTTTAAAGACCTCAAACTATTCCCTGTTATGAAAGCCCATATTTAAAAAAAATATTTATTGTAAGATATTTTTAAAAAATTTAGTTCCAGATTTTCTCTCTCCCTCAAGCGTTTTTCCCACACATTGAGAAAGCAAGCAATATTATAGCCATTATACATGTAAAATCATGCAAAATCTATTTCTATATTAGCCATATTGAAAAATAAAGCAAGAAAAATAAAGTAAAAAAACATGCTTGGGGTGGCTAGGTGGCACAGTGAATAGAGCACTGGCTCTGGAGTCAGGAGGATCTAAGTTCAAACGTGGCCTCAGATATTTAACACTTACTAGCCCTGTGACCTTGGGCAAATCACTTAACCCCAATTGCCCTGCCTTCCCCACTCCAAAATACAAAAAACAACCCCCCCCCCCATATGCTTCAAGTTGCATGTAGTGCATCATTGGATAGGATTTTTCTTCAAAGATCATTGTATTGATCAGAGTAGCTATGTCTTTTGCAGTTGATAATCATATAGTATTGGGGTTACTGTGTACAATGTTTTCCTGGTTCTGCTCATTTCACTTTCCATTAGCTTACATAGGTCTTCCAAGGTTTTTCTGAAACCATCCACCTTGTTGTTTCTTATAGCACAATACTATTCTATCACAATTATATACCACAACCTGTTCAGCCATTTTCCAACTAATGACAAAGCCCATTTTTTTTTTTTTGTACCAAAATCCACAAACTACATCCTGGAACAAAGACATCTTAGGAGAATCAAAATTCTAAGTGAGTCAAAGAATAGCCAGTAAAAGTCTAGGTGGGTTGTATAAGACAGCTGCAACATCATCCTAACATTGATCTTAGTGCAAGAAAGAGACTGAAGGGGGTGGCTAGGTGGCACAGCGAATAGAGCACTGGCCCTGGAGTCAGGAGGACCTGAGTTCAAATCTGACCTCAGACACTTAACAAAAAAACTAGCTGTGTGACCTTGGGCAAGTCACTTAACCCCAATTGCCCTCCAAAAAGCAAAAAAAAAAAAAAAAAAGAAAGAGACTGAAGGCATCCTGAGTGGATGGATCACAGGCTTAGAGTTGGAAGGGGTGTTAGGAGCCTTTCCACCCAACCCTTTGATTGTACAAATTAGGACAAAGAAGGCATAGTGAAGTTAAATGATTGATCTAAGGTCCCACAGGCTGTAGTGGCAGAGCTGGGTTTGAAATAAGGTCCACTAACTCCAAATCCAGAGTGCTTTATGCTGCGCCACATTGCTTACATTCTTCTCATACTCTGTGTATACTAGTGCAACACTCTGGTGACCCAGCTGTCTTTGCTTACTCTCAATTCATGACTGGCCCACTTCATTTCTGTGTTGGGATTACTCATAGCTATTATGGCTCTGCTCAATTTTTATCAACTTACCTCTAGAGCTGGTGGAAGCAGACACCCCAATTCCCCTTGCTTTCACTTTTAGAAGTGTTAAAATTATCCTAGTCTAAAGCCTTTGGACTATGGATGAGAAATTATCAGCCTTTCTTTAACTATTAATTTCAAAACAAAGTTCTTCTCTCCTCCAGATCAGCCCCAGAAGGATTGACCCCTCCTTGATGTAATTAGGGTGTGACCTAACAAGGGCAAGGGTCTTTGATTAATCTGCCTAAGAACCATACCTTTTCCTTTCCATTCCCTGGAAGGATAAGAGGTAATTATTAGACTGACGGAAGGCAAAAGTCTTTGATTACTTCAGTTAATGGCAGTTGATGGAGGTATCCTTTGAATTCACCTTTGACCAGCTCGAAAGGAGAATCCTTGAAGGCAGTGGTCAAAGAAGAATTGAATGGTTTCAAGAAAATGATCCTCCAAAGATGTGACTATTGTTTCATTTTATTAAGCAGTTCATTGAACTGTTACCTAAACTCTGGACTCTCTTTCCATTCTCACTGTGAAAAATTCCTTGCTCAAGAATTTTACAAATTGTGACTTCAAAATGACTTGTGTTAAAGAGATATCCAAAGAGCTCAAGGGGCTTGACCACTTCTAATATTTCTCTCTAAGTGGAAATGCTTAGATAAGAATAATAGCAATTAATAAAATTGTTTCTGGCAGGCATGTGCCCAAACCACAGCGTATCAGGTCTTTTTTTTTTTTTTTTTACTTTGACAAGCTTAAGGGGAAAAGCTGGAATCAGTTAAAGAGCTCCCATGGCCTCCTTCTTCGGGGCTATCTGCATTCACATAATCTCAAAGGCTAAACTGTAATTGGAAAGTGGAAATACAATAAAGAGCAACATTTTCAGAGTTCTTATCCTTTCCCCCCACTTCTGCTTCTCCACGCTCATGGGTTATTCCTAATTTTCCTCCAGTGTCCCAGTTGGGCTCCTGCTCCTGTCCTTTTTCTCCAATACTTTTCAAGTCTTCATACTCAACGTTCCTTGAATCCCATCTTTTCACCCCTTCATTTGGCGCCTACCTTCCTTGGCTACTTTCTGTTTGCTTGTTTTAATCACTAGGTGTCCCTATGATAAGAGACATAGTTATTAAGTTGCACTGGTTGGTATACCCTTCTACACACACTTATGATACCACAGGTGTGACAGCTATATATATCCCAGATATTCTGAGACAGTTCAGTCATTTTTAAGTCCTACTCTTCATGAGCCCGTTTGGGATTTTCTTGGCAGAGATACTATAGTGGTTTTCCGTTTCCTTCTCTGGCTCATTTTACAGATGAGAAAACTGAGACAAACAGGGTTAAGTGACTTGCCCAGGGTCACACAGCTAATAAGTGTCTGAAGCTGGATTTGAGCTCAAAAAGAGGAGTCTTCCTGACCCTAGGCCTGGCACTCTATCCACTGTGCATCTAGCTATCTCCAATTGTAAAGGCTTCAAATATTCTTTATATTCACAAATAAGGAGGGAAAATATTCCTTGAGCTAATTACTTCCCTCCTGACAGGGGCAGCAGCAGGTGTGTGTGAGGCAGGTAACAGGCCTGCAGACTCCCTGTTGCTCACCAGCCTTCCATTCCCCCCACTCCAGGAGCCCACTCTAGTGCTGGCTGGAGCAGGCCCAGGCTCTTGCTTCCCCGAAGGAGGATGGTGATTTCTTTAGTCTATGAGGTGGACGTGCTAAGGACCCAAGTATGTCCAGGAAGGACCAAACGTCTAGGCAGACAAAAGCAGGACAACTACCACATAGAGCCGATAGCAGATTGCATGCTGTCTTGGGGAGGGGGAGGGCTTAGAAGGGGAGAAAATTTAGAACTCAAAATCTTATGGAAGTGAATGTTGTAAACTAAAAATAAATAAATTTTTCCCTAAAGCAGTACAATTAGAGGGGAGAACATTAGACTTGGATTTAGAAGACCTGAATTTAATCCTGACTTTGTCCTTTAATTGCTATGTAGCCTTGTGGCAAATTGCTTAATCTCTCTGAGCCTGTTTCCTTGCCTGCACATTGTTGATAGTGATATTTGCGCTACTTATCCGTCAGGATTGTTGTAGGCCTTTGAGGAGGCAGGTAAAGATCTTTGTAAATTTAATATCAGTATCTCCATTTTATAGATTAGAAAGCTGAGGCTCAGAGAAATTTGGTGATTTGCCCAAGTCACACAGCTAGAGGGAGAATTGTCATAGTAGATAGAGATCTGGCTGGGTTCAAATTTCATTTCTTGGGCATACTGGCTGGTTGACCCCAGCCAAGTCACTTAACCTCTCAGTGCCCAGGTGTTCCAGGCCACTTCCTAAGACTTCCTAAGTATCAGAATAGCTGCTGATCTCTGTTAGTAGCTAGGTAGTACAGTGGATAGAATGCTGTGCCTGGAGTCAGGAAGACTATCTTCCTGAGTTCAAATCTAACCCCATGGGATCCCAGGCAAGTCACTTAACCCTGTTTGCCTCAGTTTTCCCTTAGAAAATGAGCTGGAATAGGAAATGGCAAACCACTTCAGTATCTCTGGCCAAGAACATCCCAGATGGGATCATGAGGAGTTAGATACACCTAAAACAACTGAACCACAACAAATTAGTAGAGGGAATTTCCTTTCTGGGGTGTTTCTTACAACTATGAAGTCTGGAACAAAAAGAACCACACAGCTGATAAGTGGTGAGGCTAGGTCTTGAATGTAGGCCTTCTGACTTCCAACCCAATGCTTCTTATACTATGGCATCCTTTGGAAGGAGATCTACAGTGAATTCTTGATCCAGCAAGTCTGCAGCAAGCTATCACATATCAGAAATACTTGAAATAAGAAGTAAGGAAAAGTAAGTCTGCTGAAATTCCAAATGGAATCTGCTAATTATCAAAGTTGCGAATGGGCAGCCCTTAAAGTTTCATAAGAAGGTTACACAACATTTCTGGCAATGGGACACAGATTGTTGGATTTGCATGCATTCCCTGCCTCTGAAAAATTATATATGGCATACTCAAAAAAGTGAATTAAAAGGAATTTTGTGACACCCCTTGAAATAAGGTCTGGTATGTAACAAAACCAGACCTGACATTTGTGTCTCTAAACTTTTAGTTTCCTTAAAGAAGATAACGTTTATATGAACACTTTTATCTGGCTGAAAATGAAAAGACTGAACCACCCACCCTTAACAATGACTTAAAATAAAGGACCCTTGAGTTTCACCCACTTAACCTTGGGGTTCTGTGGCTATCTTACCCTCAGTATGTCACCGTCCTCAAAAGAAAAACTGAATCATGGTGACACATCTCGGGTCTCTTCCAAAGACCAAATGACCAACAATTCCAAGCTCTAGTCCGGCCTATAGGCACAAAAGAAGAGACGATAGAGCAAGAGAGAGCATGCACTAAGAAGCCAGTCCTGCCTCAGGCTGCTCTGGCCATCTGGGGACTGCAGGGCCACTCCTTTGCCCAGGCCCTTGGTTGTTCCTCCAGGAAGACCAGGCTGAACTTATCTAAGAAGTCACTGGGGACCATTGATCTACCAAGAAAGATAGGCAGGGAGCCCTTGAGCATTGATATTAAAGATGAAGGCCTCTTTATCCATAGGGATGCATGTAAACACAGTGAACGAAACTGTTTTCTTCTTTAGTTATGGAAGACACCTGGAGCTGGGAGTCAGAAGAGCTGGGCTGGAGGCTTTCCTCTGCCTCTAATTAGTCAGGAGACTGTGAGCATTTCACTGGAACTCTTTGCAATTTAATTTTCTCACCTGCAAAATTAGGGTAATATTAGATATTCATTGTATCTCACAGGGTTGTTTTAAATTCAGTTAAAAAAACATTTATTAAATGCTTACTATGAGGGAGACACTATGCTAGAGCCTGAGCATACAAAGATAGTTATAGCACAGTACCTGCTTACGAGGAGCTTATAATCTTTTGGGGGCAAAGAGCAAATGGACAAATAACTGTGAAAAGAGGGAAAGAGATAAGAACAAAAGAAAGATTCTTGCAAAGTGTTATAAGAAATTTGAAGAAGGGGACTCAGTTTTTTAAAAGTGTTAAAAATTGCCTTTACATGTAACTGGGGAAAATACGATATTTAAAAAAGAAATTTGAAGGAGTGATTACTTTCTTCTAGGGGATGAGGGAAATCTTCATGGAGGAGGCTGTTAGTCATTGAAGGAAAAGAGAGATGTCAAAAGAAAGAGGTGGGGGGAGGTGTGTGAAGTGTGAATGAGGGCTGGGGGAGGAATGTTCATTCCAAGCATGGAGGATGGAATGTTCAAAGACATCGCTCTAGGAGAGGGCAGGATGAGAGTGAGGGGATGGAGAATTGTCCAGGTAGCTTGTAGCCAGGCTTTGTAAACTCCCTATACATTATTTATGGGCAATGGGAATCAGTTGATGATTTGAGGAGGAGAGTGATGTGCTTTTATCAGTAGGTCAGAAAGTTTCAGACAGCAGAGGAGAGGGTAGTCAAGATAAATTATAGACAGGAAGACCAATTAGTTAGTTATTGTAGTAATCTGGGCAAGAAGATGCAAGAGACTAAATTAGGGTCATAGCTATGGGAGTATAAAGAAAGGAAGGGCTGGTTCAGAGGTAGACATAAGACCTGGGAACTGATTGGGGGATGTATGTATGTTTGTGTGTGTGTGTGTGTGTGTGTGTGTGTGTGTGTGTGTGTGTGTGTATGTGTGTGTGTGTGTGTGTGTGTGAGAGAGAGAGAGACAGAGAGACAGAGAGAGACAGAGACGGAGATAGAGAGACACAGAGAAAGATTGAGAGAGATTGAGAGAAAGAGGGGTTGAAAGAGAGATTGAGGGGGAAAGAGAGATAGAGAGAGAGAGAGAGCTGGTGAGGGAGAGAAGAGTCAAACATAAAGGACAATTGTTTATTTCCTCCACTAGAAAAGAAATTCTTTTTTTTTAAACAAATGCTTTATTAACTTCTGTTTTACATCATTCATTTCCACCAGATTTTGAGTTACAATCATTTTCCCCCCATTATTCCCCTACCCAACCTCCCAGAATAGCAGTCCCACAAGATATGGCTTCCTCCAATCTGCTCTCTCCCATACCTTCTCCCATACCCCCATCGACTTTTCCATTAGAGGAAGGTGAATCTTTGTGTCCCAATGCCTGCACATCTTATCTCCCTATTACAAGCAAAAGAGTATTAATAACAGTATTTATATATATTTGAAACATTTTATGTTAAGACCTCGAATTTCAGATCCATTTCCTTCCTCCCTTGTCACCCATTCCTTCTTGGGAGATAAGTAATTCAGTATGTGTTGTACGTGTCTAGCTATGCAAAACATTATCATAGTAGATATATTGTACAAGGCTGCTTATAATTCCCTCCCACTCATCCCACCCCCGACCTGGTCCATTCCCTACATGATCCTGTCCCTCTTCTATAGTGGGTACTTTCAACCTCCCCTCACCCCAAGGATGCCCTCCCATCCATCATCCCTCCTCTCATCCCCCTTCCCCCTATCCTGCTGCAGGTTGAGATATCCCATTTAGTATGTATGTCATTTTCTCCCTGAACCAAATTCAATGTGAATGTGGTTTTGCCTTTTTAGCCTTCCTTATTCTCCCCCTCCTTTGCAACCACTTCCCCTTGCTTCTTCTACATGGGATAGTTTACCCTACCCTGTCTCTCCCCATCTCCTCTTGCCACTTTCCTCTCTCACCTCATAATTTCATCCCTTGAGTATTCTCCCTTCCCAACAAATTCAACCTATGCCCTCTATCCATATATAACTGTAACCATATACACACACATTCACATATGTATTCATATGACCACACCCCCTTCTTCCATTATTTTCATAGTGAGAAAGATATCATCAGTCACAGTTATTGCTTTTCCATACAGGAATGTAAATAGTTCAACTTTGATAAGTTCCCCTTGATCTCTCTTCCCCGATTACCTTCTCAGGCATCTCTTCCTTCCTGTGTCTGGATGTCAAATTTTCTATTCAATTCTGGTTTTTTCCTCAAGAATGCTTGAAAGTCCTCTATTCCACTGAATGACCATATTTTCCCCTGAAACAAAATACTCAGTTTTGCTGGGTAGGTGACCCTTGGGTTCATTCCCAGCTCTTTTGCCCTCTGGAATATCATATTCCATGCCCTTCGATCCCTCAGTGTAGAAGCTGCCAGGTCCTGGGCTATTCTGATTGTGTTTCCACAATATTGAAATTGTTTCTTCCTGGCTGCTTGTAGTATTTTCTCCTTGATCTGGGGATTCTGGAACCTGGCTATAATATTCCTGGGAGTTTTCTTTTTGGGATCTTTTTCAGGAGGTGATCGGTGGATTCTTTCAACCTCTATTTTGCCCTCTGGATCTAAAACATCAGGGCAATTTTCCTTGAGAATTTCTTGAAGGGTGATTTCTAGGTTCTTTCTTTGATCATGGCTTTCAGGTAGTCCAATAATTTTTAAATTGTCTCTCCTGGATCTATTCTCCAGGTCAGTGGTTTTTCCCATGAGATATTTCACATTGCCTTCTAATCTTTCATGTGTTTGGATCTGCTTAACAGCATCTTGATTTCTCA
>WOXC01009004.1:0-39603 GCA_011680675.1 Gymnobelideus leadbeateri
CCCCAGGGTGACTGCCAACACAGGTTCTTAGATCTGCTTTTCAAAAGGAAAGCAACTCAAAATGGGTTAACAAGCTTACTTTAATCAAACAAACACACATTACCTAGTTCAGGGGAAAAAGGTCAGCACCCCAAACTTCAGAGTTACAGAACTTACAGATCAAACAGACAGGCTTCCAAACTGTCCAACCATTATCAATACCAAATCACAGTTACCAGAGAGGGAAGCATCAACATCTGGGTTTTCAAAGCTGGGGGGGCTCTCAACAATGGCTCCCCAGAGTCTCATCTGGTCAAATCACACAACACTTCTCAAAGTGAGCCCCAAAGCAAAAGCCTCAAATCGGGGATTATATAGTCTTCTCCTGGCTCAGAGAATGTAACCACCCTCTTGACAGACTGCCTAATCACACAGCATCAAGGTGTAGTCATTCCTGAAAACCAAGCCTCCCCCCACAGGCTCCATGTGACCACATTTAGCTTATTAGGAGGCAGAATATATTTTCAAATCAAGGAAGGTTCTCAGAGTCACTTAAGTCAATCAAAGTCTCTTAAGCTAATCAAAGGGCCTAGGGGCAGGGAAGAAATCTGCATTTCAAATCTGCATTTCCATTACAACATCCTGCTGGACAGTCCTATGCATGTGTCCTCTCCATTTCACAATCAATACCAAAGTTGTCCAGAGATGCCTTGAGAGTGTCTTTGTATAGCGTCTTCTGGCTACCAGGGAAGCACCTGCCTCATGTGAGTTATTTGCAAAGCAGTGTTTAGGAATATGTAACATTGACGTGGGAATGCCATCGTCCTGTCTTTCAGGTAAAGGCTCTTCTTCAGGTCCCACAACCCACCACCAAATTACAACTCAGCCTCTGTGGGTACAGCTGAACGTTGACTCCCCTGGGTCTCAAGGAATGATTTTATTTCCTTGTTTGTCTTCTGCATGTGAAAACCCAATGATCAGCCAGATCTTTTCTATATTCATGAGGCAGAAATGACCTTCACTTCTGTGAAATGGGTGCTACTTCTGGGTCTGTCTGATTATATGAGGAGGGGCGGGGATGAGCATTTATTAAGCCCTAACTGTGCTTAGTAAGCATGGGCATGTCCCCCAACCTCCCTAGACTAAGCACTGCCCATTCAGGGGTCACCATGGGTAGAGCATACTGGAAAGTTATGAGAACTTCCCACAATGACCATCCAGATCCCATCGTGATTGACCTTTGGCCCTGTCATTGGCCATGTTGATGCATCCTCGGGATTTCTAGATCTTTCCATCTGTATTACATTAAGCCTTCACTTGCTTATTGTCTCCCCTAATAGGATATGATATATGCAGTTCTGTTTGTTTATCTGTATTCCCAGTGATTAACACGGGACTTGACATAGTAGTCAGTTAATGTTTGTTGAATTGAATGGATGTGCCTTTCCATACCTTTCTAACATTCACTGACTAAATTAAAATATTTATCAAAAACGTACAATGTGCCATATAATAGGCATTGGGGACACAATTATTTTTAATATTTAATTCTTAAAAACTTAGAAGAACAGAGACAATGTCCACATGACAGAACAATAGAATCTTTAGAAAAGAGAATGACAGAATTGGAATGCAAAAATCAGATGCAGAAAGGAAAACAACAGAACAAATATTTTAATTAAAAGTGAAAAAAATACTTGATATCTTTGCAAAATAAGAAAACCCAACTGAGAAATGGAATACCCAGAAACAGTGTAGAGATTATAGGTCTTCTGGAAAACACCATGTAAAAGAAAACTCAGTGTTGCACTCCAAGCAACCATATAGAAGATTTTTCCAGAAATGTTTGAGGCAGATGAGAAAATACAGAGCAAGAGACTCCATTTACTTGCCTTAACTGAATTATCTTCAGGAGGTCAAAGTGATCTCCCTAGAGGGCTCTTGCTCAGGGATGTGTGGGTGGAGACATGATTCTATCACTTCCCACTGGAATGTTTAAGCCACCACTGATATGTTTTCCATTTATTAAAAAAAAAATCAGTCCCAGTAACATCATTGACTCATACTTAAAGATAAATTCTATTGAAAAATTTGTACATCAATAACGTTCCTCCTAGCATCCCTACCACTTTTTCCTTTTAGAGCAGAGATTCTCAAACTTATTTGGCCTACCATTTCCTTTTCAAAAATATTATTCAGCACCTCATGGAAATCTACTTTGTTTAATCTTTAATGGTTTTTTTGAAATATGTTTCATTTAAAAAATATAAAATATCTTTTTTAAAAATGATGCATCAAGGCGGAGACAAGATGGTTGAGTAAAAACAGGGACCTGCTTGAAATCTCCCCTAAATCCCTCCAGATACCTATAAAATGACTCTTAAAAATTCTAGAAATGGCAGAGTAAAACAAGACAACTTGGGAAGTCGACAGGAATGGTCTATTGCACCAACCTGAGAGAAGAGCTCAGTCCAGTGTGGGCCATGCCAACAGAGAAGGGGCCCTAGAAAAACCTGGAGCAGGCCCGAGGGCACTAAATCACTGGCAGCTGTGGTGGTTTCCAGACTTCCCAACCCCCCAAATGCCAAAGACAACTTACAGAGTCAGTGGGAAAAGTCTGTCAGACTTAGGTGAGAGAGGAAGGAGGTCTGGCCCTAGCCCCAGGATGGCAGCAACAGCTGCTTCTGGAGCTCCGAGCCCATAGACTGTGAGGAGATTGAGTAGCTGGTCAGAGGGGGATGTCAGGGATCTCTTTGCTGGTACGGAGGTAGGATTCTCTTGCTTTGCCCTTACTTTGATCTTCATCTCAGTCCTGCATGGTGGTCCTGGGGAGAGGAGGAGGGCTGGCATGGCAGAGCTTGTAAGGTGGTGGTAGAGAGGGAATCCTCACAGTTTCAAGGCAGAAAGGAGTGCTTGTCATCATTCACAGACAAGAGCGCAGGCCAGGAGAGGGGTAAACACCTCTCCTTTGATCCTACAACCTTGGAAAAACTGAAAATTTGCAGGTCGCTAGAAATATCTCTGAGAACAGCTGCACAAAACCCCTGAAGCTTGGGATAGCACACCCTCTACCTTGGACGCAGAGTCCTACCTTACAAAGAGCTAGAAAGTAAAGTAATTGGCTGGGAAAATGAGTAAACAGTGGGCAAAAAACAGACAATAGAATCTTACTTTGGTGACAAGGAAGATCAAAAGATACAACCAGAAGATGACCACAATGTCAAAGCTCCTACATCCAAAGCCTCCAAGACAAATATCAATTGGTCTCAGGCTGTGGAAGAACTCGAAAAGTATTTTGAAAATCAAGTCAGAGAAGTAGAGGAAAAACAAAATCAGAGTTGATGCAAGAAAATCTTGAAAAACAAGTCAACAGCTTGCTAAAAAAGACCCCCCAAATACTGAAGAAAATAACGCCTTTAAAAAGACTAACTCAAATGGCAAAAGAGGTCCAAAAAGTTAATGGGGAAAAATGTCTTAAAAAGCAGAACTGACCAATTTAAAAATGAAGTCCAAAAGCTCACTGAAGAAAATAATTCCTTAAGAATTAGCATGGAGCAAATGGAAGTTAATGACTTTATGAGAAATCAAGAAATTATAAAAGAAAACCAAAAATAAAGACAATGTGAAACATCTCATTGGGGAAAAACTGGTCTGGAAAATAGATCCAAGAGAGTTAATTTAAAAATTATTGGACCTGAAAGCCATGATAAATAAAAAGAGCCTAGAATTAATATTTCAAGAAATTATCAAGGAAAAGTGCCCTGATATTCTAGAACCAGAAGGGAAAATAGAAATTGTAAGAAAACCCCAATCATCTCCTGAAAGAGATTCCCAAAGGAAAACTCTTAGGAATATTATAACCAAATTCCAGAGTTCCTAGGTCAAGGAGAAAATATTGCAAGCGGCCAAAAAGAAACAATTCAAGTATTATGGAAACACAATCAGTATAACATGAGATTTTGCAGCTTCTATGTTAAGGGATCAGAGGGCTTGGAATATAAAATTCCAAAGGTCACAGGAGCTAGACTTAAAAATAAGAATCACCTCCCCAGCAAAATGGAGTATAACCCTTCAGAGGAAAAATGGATATTCAGTGAAATAGAAGACTTTCAAGCATTATTGATGAAAAGACCAGAGCTGAATAAAATATTTGACTTTCAAATACAAGAGTCAAGAGAAGCTTAGAAAGGTAAACAGAAAAGAGAATTCATAAGGGACTTAATTAAAATTTAACTCTTTACATTCCTGCATGGAAAGATGATATTTATAACTGATGAGATCTTTCTCAGTATTAAAGTAGTTGGAGAGAATACACATACATGTATATTCACACATACATACATACATGCATACATATATACATATATGTACATATACACACATACACACTTATATAGACAGAGGGCACAGGGTGAGTTGAATATGAAGGGATGATATCTAAAAAATAAAGTTAAGAGGTGAGAGAGGAATGTGCTGGGAGAAGGAGAAAGGAAGAGGTAGAATGGGGTAAATAATTTCATGTAAAAGAGGCAAGAAAAATCTTTTACAATGGAAGGGGAAAGGGGGGGAGGTGATAGGGAATGAGTGAATCTTACTCTCATTGGATTTAACTTAAGAAGGGAATAACAAGTACACTCACCTGGGTATGGAAATCTATCTTGCCCTACAGGAAAGTAGGGGGAAGGGGAGAAGACAGGGGGGATGATAAAAAGGAGGGGAGATTGGGGGAAGGGTCAGTCAGAAGCAAATACTTTTGAGGAGGGACAGGGTCAAAGGAGAGAATAAAATAAATGGGGGTGGGGGGATAGGATGGAGGGAAGTATAATTAGTCTTTCACAACATGACTATTATTGAAGCGTTTTGCATAACTACATATGTATAACCTATATTGAATTTCTTGCCTTCTCAATGAGTGTGGGTGAGGAAGGTGGAAGGGAGAGAATGTAGAACTCAAAGTATAAAAAATGAATGTTAAAAATTGTTTTTACATGCAACTGGGAAATAAGATATACAGAAAATGGGGTATAGAAATCTATCTTGCCCTACAGAAAAATAGAAGGGAAGGGCATAAGAGAGGGGCATGATAAGAAGGGCAGATTGGGGGAAAGGGTAATCATCTTGGGGTAGGAGAAGGGAGAGATGGGGAGAAAATTTGGAACTGAAAATCTTGTGGGAGTGAATGCTGAAAACTAAAAAAGAAATTAATTAATACAAAAGAATGATGCATCTTAAATTTAACAATTTATTGTACGTTTATGTTTTTCCCCTGCATTTAAATTTTCATGACACAGTATTATTTCATGTATACTATACAGTATTATATTGTGCATACTCGAATGCATTCCTGCCAGTGTATGCTGGAATTCCTAACACACTGAGCCTTTGTATTGTATCGCTTTCTGGTGTTCAGAACATTTCCTGATATAATTTAATCCTTTGAAAGGAAGGGTACAATCCTTTCATCCACCAACACTGCTTCTAGGTCAGTGTCCCAAATGAGCATAAAAATGGGAAAAGGATCCACATGTACAAAAATATTTATAATAGCTCTTTTTGTGGCAACCAATAATTGGAGATTGAAGGGATACCCATCAATTGGGGAATGACTGAAAAAATTGTGGTGCATGAATGGAATAGAACACTAAGGTGCTATAAGAATTGATGAGCAGGCAGATTTAAGAAAAACTTGGAAAGACTTACATGAACTGATACTGAATGAAATGAGCCAAACCAGGAATACATCGTACACAGTAACAACAACACTGTGTGATGATCAGCTATGATAGATTTAGGTCTTCTCAGCATACAGCCATCCAAGTCAATTCCAAAAGACTCACAATAGAAAATGCTATCCACATCCAGAGTAAGAACTGTGAATTCTGAATTTAGATCAAAGCATATTATTTTCATCTTTTTTGTTTTTTCTTTTTTTCACAGGCTACTATAGACTGTGCTCCAGGGGAAGAGGGTTATTAATGCTACAAAGTCATTGCCACACCTTCATTTCAGGGGAAGAAGCTTCCTAGGGATGCAAAAGATCTCTGCAGAGAATCAGAATGGGGCAAGATACTTGTCTGGGCTTTCAATAGAACTCAATACTACATCCCACATCCCACCTCCCCCCAGAAATCAATCCCTCCTCGTCCCTCTATTGACCAACATGGAGAAATGGCTATGAGCATTTGGCCATTGTGTGACACTGTTTTCTGACCTGTGTCCTGACTTTCTACAAGTCTATCAGGCTATGTAGATGTTTTGACATCTGTTTATCAGCCCAGACCATTGGCTTGGTAGGGCTTCCTGAAAGCTCAAGATAGTTCTGTCAAGGTCTGCTCAATAGCTTGTTTGTCAACTAATGGGATGCTGTATTTTGTTTAGACTCTCCTGAAGGATCAAGGGCAAGGTCTATCAACAATGAGATTCTGTATTTATTGTTTGCTTCCTCTATATTGTCTGGGTATCAAGCTCTATAAAACTAAGGCTCTGGAAGACAGGGGCATCTCAGACTATGAGGAAGAACTGAGGTCCTCTTCATTAGAGGGGACAATGGATTCTTTATTGAAGTGCCATTGGCTCAGATCTCTGTCTCAGTTTCTTTTATTGTAGATTGGATAATTTTGGACTCCAGAACATGAAGCCAACAAGACCTGTGTTCAAATCCCACTCTAGCACATAATGATTCTCTAGCCCCAGGCAATTCATTCAACCTGTCAGTGCTTTTAGGTAATTTTTAAACTATTAAGCTGCATAGGAGATGGTCAGGTACATTGATTAATGGAATTTCATTACCTTGGAGTTCCTTATCTCAAGGAAATCACATGCAGGATCACTCACCCCATAATTAAAGCTTGTCTTTATTATTGAATTCCTATATTTCCTCTTTGTGTCATGATACTGGAACCTCTTTGTTTTTATCTCTAATGAGTTTTGTGGCAATATACAGAAAGACACAGGGATTCTTTGGGCTCATTTTGTATCCTGGAAATTTACCAAAGTTATTGTTTCTATTGATTGTCTTAAAAAATGTAACTCTTAATGGTTTACCAATTAAAGAATCATATCATCTCTAGGAGAGCAGAACTTTTAAGATAATATTTTAATTATTGTTATTATTAATTATTTTATTTTTCAATTGCATGTAAAAGCAATTTTTAACAGACATTTAAAAAAATTCCGAGTTCCAAATTATGTCCCTCATTTCCTCTCCCTTCCTTGAAATGGCAAACAATTTGATATAGTTTATACATGTTCAATTATGCAAAACATATTTACATATTAGTCATGTTATGAGAAAACAGACAAAAACATGAAAAAATAAAGTGAAAAATAGTGGGTTTGATCTGAATTCAGGTACCATCAGATAGCATTTTCATTATGGGTCCTTTGGAGTTGTTTTGAATCGTTGTATTGCTGAGGATAGTTAAGCCATGCACAGTAAATTCTCACACAATATTGGTATTACTACATACAATGTTCTCATTCTACTCACTTCATTTTGCTTCAGTTCAACTAAGGATTTCCATTTCTTCTGAAAGCCTTCTATTTGTCACTTTTTGTAGTACAATAGTATTCCATTATAATCATACGATACAACCTGTTCAGCCACTCCCCAGTTGATGGAAATTCCCCTAATTTCTAATTCTTTGCCACCACAAAGAAGCTGCTATAAATATTTTTGAACATATAGATCTGTTTCCTTTCATTTTTATACCTTTGGGATACAGATCCTGTAGTGACATTTCTGCACTGAAGTGTATGCATAGATTTCTAGCCCTTTTTGTATAGATCCAAATTGCTCTCCAGAATGGTTGGATCAGTTCACAAGTGCCCCAACTTTTCCCACATCCCCTCCAACACTTATCATTTTTTTCTACATGATAGGTGTGAGGTGGTACCTCAGAGTTGTTTTAATTTTCATTTCCAATCAATAGTGATTTAGAACAGTGTCAAAAAACTGATTGTTCATAACATTTGAAAATTTATCATTTGAGGAATAACTTGTATTCTGCTAAATTTGGGTCAGTTCTCTATCTATTTGAGAAGTGAAGTCTTTATCAGAGCCAATGTGATTCCCCCTGTGCCCCGCCTCCAGCATTCTGCTTCCTCTCTAATGTTGACTACATTGGGTTTTTATGCAAAACATTTTAAATTTAATATAATCAAATTTCTTATTTTACATTTTGATGTTTTTGTTGGTGATTTGATTCAATTGTGTCTGATTTTCCATGATACTATTTGGGGTTTTCTTGGAAAAGATACTGGAGTAGTTTGTCATTTCCTTCTCCAGCTCATTTTACAGATGAGAAAACTGAGGCAAAGAAGGTTAAGTGACTTCCCCATGGTTAAACAGCTAGTAAGTGCCTGAGACCAGATTTTACTGAGGTCCTCCTGACTCCAGGGCCAGTGGTCTATCCACTGAGCCACCTAGCATCTCCTAATGTCCCTTCCCTTCTCCACACATTTGACAAGTAAACTATTCCATGCTCCCCTAATTTGGGGGAGCTTTTGGCATCACTCCTTATGTCTAGGTCATGTACCTATTTTGATACTTTATTGGTATATGGTGTGAGCACTGGTCCACACCTAGTTTCTGCCAAACTGCTTTTCAGTTTTCCTAGCAGTTTCTGTTGAATAGTGAATTTCTTCCCTCAAAGTCCAAATCTTCGGGTTTTTCAAATATTCGATCACTATGGTCATTTACTGTTCTTAATTGTACCTAATCTGTTCTACTGAACCACCACTCTATTTTTTTCCTTTTTAAAATTTAAGTTATTTTGAGTTTTCAACAATCACTTCCATAAGTTTTAAATTTTCTCCCCCTCCCTCCCCAAGACGGCTTGCAATCTGACATGGGCTCTACACATACATTTCTATTAAGCACATTTTCACATTAGTCATGTTGCACAGAAGAATTTTAACAAATGGAAAAACCATGAGAAAGAAAACAAAACAAAACAAAAAAAGAAAATAGTCTGCTTTGTTTTGCATTATGACTCCACAGTTTTTTCTCTGCATGTGGCTGGCATTTTCTATTATGTGTCCTTTGGAATTTTTAGGTCCTTGCATTGCTGAGAAGGGTTAAGTCTATCAAAATCAGTTCTCACACACTGTGGCTGTTACTATATACAATATTCTCCTGGTTCTGCTCCCCTCACTCCTCATCAGTTCATATAAGTCTTTCTGAGATCTTCTGCAGTCCACCTGTTCATCATTTCTTATAGCACAGCAGTATTTCATTACATTCATATACTACAGCTTGTCTAGCCATTCCCCAATTGAGGCACAACCCCTCGATTTCTAATTCTTGGCCACCACAAAAATAGGCTGCTATAAATATTTTTGTACGTGTGGTTTCTTATCCCATTTTTACGACCTCTTTGGGATACAGTCCTATAAGTGGCACTGTTGGGTCAAAGGGTACGCACATTTTTATAGTCTTTTGGGCGTAGTTCCAAATTGCTCCCCAGAATGGCTGAATCAGTTCACAGCTCCATTAGCAGTGACTCAGGGTTCCAATTTTCCCACATCTTCTCCAACATTTATCATTTCCCTCTTTTTCCATGTTAACCAATATGAAAGGTGTGATGTGGGACCTCAGAGTTGTTTTGATTTGCATCTCTTTAATCAATAATGATTTAGAGCATTTTTCATATGAATATAATAGCTCTAACTTCTTCCTCTGAAAACTGCCTTTTCATATCCTTTGACCATTTATCAACTGGGGAATTACTTGTATTCTTGTACACCACTCTATTTCTTATCTAGGGCGAGATTTTTTTGATGATTCCTGATCTGGTATGGCTAGACCATTTTCCTTTACATTTTCCATTGATTTCCTTAAATTCTTGACCTTTTGTTCTTCTAGAAGAATTTTGTTGCTATTTTTCTTGTTATTTTGTCACTTTGATTGGTATGATACCGAATAAGTAAATTAATGTAGTATGATTGTCATTTTTATTATGCTAACTCAGCCCACCCATAAGCAATCAATATTTTTTCTAGTAGCTCAGATCTGATTTTATTTGTGTGAGAAATGGTAACTGTGTTTACATAGTTCCTGGGTTTGTCTTGGCAGGTAGAATCCAGTATTTTATATAATTTACATTTATTTTAAACAGAATTTCTTTTTCTGTCTCTTACTGCTGGGATTTGTTGGTAATATAGAGAAATACTAATGATTTATGTGGCTTTATTTTACATTCTACAACTTTGCTATAGTTGTTAATTATTTCAAGTAGTTTTTAGTTGACTCTTCAAAATTCTTTCAGTATACCATATCATCTGCATAGAATGATAGTTTTCCTTTTTCATTGCCTGTATTAAGCCTTTCAATTTTTTTTTTCATCTCTTATTGGTCAAGTTAGCATTTCTAGTACACTATTGAAAAATAGTGGTGATAAGGATATTCTTACTCCCTCCCCCCACCCCGACTTTATTAGGAAGTCTTCTAGCTCTTCCCCATTACGGATAATACTTGCTGATGGTTTTAGATAGATACTACTTATCAGTTTAAGGAAAGTTCCATTTATTTCTATGATTTCTAGCGTTTTTTTAAAATGAGAATGGATGTTGTATTTTGTCAAAAGTTTTTTCTGCATCTTTTGAGATGATGACATAATTTTTTTTTTTGCCTTTTTTGGAGGGCAATTGGGGTTAAGTAACTTGCCCAAGGTCACACGGCTAGGTTTTTGTTTCTGTGTTAAGTGTCTGAGGCCGGATCCGAACTCAGGTCCTTCTGACTCCAGGGCCGATGCTCTACTCACTGTGCCACCTAGCCACCCTGATGACATAATTTTTGTTGTTGTTCTTATGGGTTTTTACTGATATGGTCAATTATACTGATAGTTTTCCTAATATTGATCTGACCTTACATTCCTGGTATAAATTCCACCTAATCATAGCATATGATCTTTGGATTCTCTTTAATCAAATTATTGATCATTTCCATGATATTTTCTTTGGCCCACACATTCTTTCCAATTAGATTATTAAATCTTGTTCCTTTGTCTAAAACCATGATTGCTCCCCTCCTTTTTCTTAATTGAGGTGAAACAAAATAGATTCTTCTCTGGGCCCTTATCCTCACTCTCTCTCTCTGTGTTTCTCATAAACAATGCATAGTTGAATTCTAAATTCTAATCCATTCTGCAATCCACTTCCATTTTATGGGTGAGTTCATTCCATTTTTAATTCAAGAATATGATTACTGTGTAGCTCCCTCTGTCCTATTTCCTCCTCCTTTATCCTCTCTCTCTCTCTCTCTCTCTCTCTCTCTCTCTCTCTCCTTTCACTTTGTCATTCTTTTTTTTTTTTAACAAATACTTTATTAACTTCTGTTTTACATCATTCATTTCCGCCAGATTTTGAGTTACAATCATTTTCCCCCCATTATCCCCCTACCCAACCTCCCAGAATACCAGTCCCACAAGATATCGCTTCCTCCCATCTGCTCTCTCCCATACCTTCTCCCATACCCCCATCGACTTTTCCATTAGAGGAAGATGAATCTTTGTGTCCCAATGCCTGCACATCTTATCTCCCAATTATAGGCAAAAGAGTATTAATAATAGTATTTATATATATATTTGAAACATTTAATGTTACGACCTCGAATTTCAGATCCATTTCCTTCCTCCCTTGTCACCCATTCCTTCTTGGGATATAAGTAATTCAGTATATGTTGTACATGTCTAGCTATGCAAAACATTATCATAGTAGATATATTGTACAAGGCTGCTTATAATTCCCTCCCACTCATCCCACCCCCCACCTGGTCCATTCCCTACATGATCCTGTCCCTCTTCTATAGTGGGTACTTCCAACCTCCCCTCCCCCCAAGGATGCCCTCCCATCCATCATCCCTCCTCTCATCCCCCTTCCCCCTATCCTGCTGCAGTTTGAGATATCCCATTTAGTATGTATGTCATTTTCTCCCTGAACCAAATTCAATGTGAATGTGGTTTTGCCTTTTTAGCCTTCCTTATTCTCCCCTCCTTTGCACCCACTTCCCCTACATGAGATAGTTTACCCTACCATGTCTCTCCCCATCTCCTCTTGCCACTTTCCTCTCTCACCTCATAATTTCATCCCTTGAGTATTCTCCTTCCCAACAAATTCAACCTATGCCCTCTATCCATATATAACTGTAACCATATACACACACATTCACATATGTATTCATATGACCACACCCCCTTCTTCCCTTATTTTCATGGTGAGAAAGATATCATCAGTCACAGATATTGCTTTTCCATATAGGAATGTAAATAGTTCAACTTTGATAAGTTCCTTTTGATTTCTTTTTCCCTGATTACCTTCTCAGGCATCTCTTGCTTCTTGAATCTGGATGTCAAATTTTCTATTCAATTCTGGTTTTTTCCTCAAGAATGCTTGAAAGTCCTCTATTCCACTGAATGACCATATTTTCCCCTGAAACAAAATACTCAGTTTTGCTGGGTAGGTGACCCTTGGGTTCAGTCCCAGTTCTTTTGCCCTCTGGAATATCATATTCCATGCCCTTCAATCCCTCAGTGTAGAAGCTGCCAGGTCCTTGGCTATTCTGATTGTGTTTCCACAATATTGAAATTGTTTCTTCCTGGCTGCTTGTAGTATTTTCTCCTTGATCTGGGGATTCTGGAACCTGGCTATAATATTCCTGGGAGTTTTCTTTTTGGGATCTTTTTCAGGAGGTGATCGGTGGATTCTTTCAACCCCTATTTTGCCCTCTGGATCTAAAACATCAGGGCAGTTTTCTTTGAGAATTTCTTGAAGGGTGATTTCTAGGTTCTTTCTTTGATCATGGCTTTCAGGTAGTCCAATAATTTTTAAATTGTCTCTCCTGGATCTATTTTCCAGGTCAGTGGTTTTTCCCATGAGATATTTCACATTGCCTTCTAATCTTCATTTGTTTGGATCTGCTTAACAGCATCTTGATTTCTCATAAAGTCATTAGCTTCCATTTTCTCCAGTCTAACTCTGAAGGAATGAATCTCCTCAGTGAACTTTTGAGATTCTTTTTCCATCTGGCAAATTCGACTTTTTAAGGCATTCTTCTCCTCAATGCCCTCTTGGGCCTCCTTTGCCATTTGAGCCAGTCTATTTTTTAAGGTGTTGTTTTCCTCAGTCAGGCTGTTGACCCTCATCTCATACTTTTCCTGCATCCTTCTCATTTCTCTTTCTAATTTTTCCTCCACTTCTCTTATTTGATTTTTAAAGTCCTCTTTAAGGTCCTCTATGGCCTGCAACCCACTCATGTTTTCCCCTGGGGCTTTTGGAGCAGGACTTCTGACCTCACAGTCCTTTTCCTGCTCTATGCCCCCAAAATAGGAGTCTAGGGCTGCATTTTTCTGTTTCCTTTGCCTTGGCATGTTGCCACTTAATTGCTTGACTTTTGGGCTTGTTGCCACACTATGGCTTTAAGGCCAGATAGAGGAATTTTCGTCCCGAATGTGTGCGTGTGGGGGCAACTTCAGTTTCTGGCATGCTGTAAACCCACCCACAACTTCCACCCTAGATCACAATCCAGATCCAGGGAGGTTAAAGCAAGAGCAATTACCCCCCAAGACTGATCGCTGGATCTCCCCATGATTTGTAGGCTGGGAGCCGGAAATGCCTATGAAACCTACAAAATCGCGTTCTTCCTCAGCGGCTTCTAGCCCCCAGGGGAGGGAGCTGACGCATTCCCCAAATACAGGTCCCAAAGTCCATAGGACACTAACCTCTTACTTTGTCCTAGGCAAGTCTATGTTGATAATTCTGGAGTCTCCACAGTTCCTGGTGTTCTGGGGTTCCTCCAGCCGGCTGCTGGCCCTGCCGCCCTGGAGCTAAAACCTCGGCTCATGTGGGCCTGGGCTCGACTCGGCTCCTGCACTCTGCGCTCTGCTCGCTGCCGGCTCCCAGACCTCTGAGCTGGTCTCTCCTGCAGGGTGCTGGGCTGTCCTCAGCGGGAGGTTAGCTTCTCTGTGTCATTCTGTGGGTGCTGGGGCTCCAGAAGTTTTTCAGAGTCCTTTTTTACATAGTTTGTGGAGAATCTGGGGGCAGAGAGGCTTGGAGGAGCTGTTTCTACTCCGCCATCTTGGCTCCGCCCCCCCACTTTGTCATTCTTAAAAGTCTGTTCTGCCTCCTTTAATCTGCTCTCCCCTTTATCAGCCTTCTCTTTTCTCATCCCCCTTGCCACCCATCTACCTGTAGGGCCTGTAGATTTCCGTGCCCAAAGGAGTGTATATGTCACTCCTCCTTTGTGAGGTAAGTTCCAAGTCTCTGGACACCGCGCTGCTGTTCCTTTCCTCCAACTTTTGTGTCAGATAACTTGTCCCATCCCGCCTGTCCCTTCCCATTTGTCCTAGTGCAAAATCTTTTCTTATTCCATAGTTTATTTTTAAAAATCTTCCCATCAGAGCAAACTCTATGTGTACTCCTTCTATTGTTTTTTTTTGGAAGGCAGTTGGGGTTGACTTGCCCAAGGTCACATGGATAGTTTTTGTGTTAAGTGTCCGAGGCTGGATTTGAACTCAGGTCCTCCTGACTTCAGGGCCAGTGCTCTATTCACTGTGCCACTCCTGTGTACTTCTAACTGTCCTAAAACTTTAAATCTCTTTTTTGGTACATTTTTTCTGAAAGAAAAAAAAACAAAACAAAAACCAACAACAAAAAACCTTTCCCCAAGACAAAAGGCCACAAAGATAGCATTACTATTTATTTGGGAGATTGGGGAATATGGGTACACTGTTGCATTGTTAGTGGAGTTGTGAATCAGTGCAACAATTTTGAAATGCAATTTGGAATTATACAAAAGTGTGACCAAATATCAATAATCTTTGACTCACACATAACAGACAATACAGGAATTTGGTTTATTCATCAGGGAGAGCATTAATAAAAGGAGGAGATCACAAACATACCGCATCATTTATAGCAATACACTTTGTTATAACAAACAATTTGAAACAAAGACCATTGATTTGAAAATGAACAAAGAAATTTTAGTACATGAATGTTGCAACATATTACTGTCACATAACAAACAATGCATATGCTTTATTCAGAGGGACATGCAAATATTTACTCAAATGAATGCAGAGTAAAGTAAGCAGAACCAACACACACACACACACACACACTCATTTCAGCAAAGTAAATGGAGAGAATCAGCACAAAGCCACTAAAAGTGAATGTGACAAAATGACAGGGAGCAATTATAGTCCTTGAGAGATATGAGAAGATGCAACTAACGCACTGCTCTGCATAAAGGTTCAAGAGAGAACACATTTCAGAAGATGCCAGGAGTCACTAAGGTGAGTATCAATGAAAAGATATAATTTCATTCAAGGCACCCAGTACTTAGTGAGCATTGTCATCAGTGAGCATTGGTCACATGGAACACTGATTTCCCAGGTTCACCTGGGGTGTCCTAAGGCAATGTGGTCAGTAGTTGGGCAAGCCCTGCTCTCTTGGGACCTGCTCACCCCCCTGCCCTGCACTGAGGAATCATGGCATTGGCTGATGATCTGCCTCACCACAACTGAAGTCCAGCCTTCCTGGGCCAGAACTTGTAGAGGCCCAGGCCTCTAGAGAGTCTTTGGGTCTTGATGTAGAGGATGTCCAATGTTGTTCATTTGAAATGTTTGTTTCTAGCCACCCTCTGGCTCAGAGAGGCTTTGTAAGACTGGCAGGAAGTCTCTTTGATGTAGCATAAAGGTGATTATCTTTGTGAAGCACGTAGTGTAGCATCTGGAGCACAGTAGGCACTTCGTTAATGTTTTGTCTCTCTGTGGGACAGACTCCACTGAGATAAATGTCCATCACTCTCAACTTGTTTTAACAGGAAATCTCACCTGCTGGCAATCAGGGACTGCAAAAATGAATCCTCTTTGAAGGGCACGCTCCAGTCTCTCAGACTATTTTGTAAATAAACTGCCCTGTCTCTCCACTAAGTGTAGAGTGGGCCTTGTATCTGCTACCTTTTGTCTCCCATGAGCACCAAGATTGCCCAGCAGAACTCCTGACCTTGTTGAAGGTCATAACGGCAGGTTTGGGCATCCTGGTTGTGTCTCTGAGGGGTTCTACGGGCTGCTGCTGAGGTAGCTGGTAAGCATCCTTTAGCTTCTCTCTCAGCAGAGGGTGTGCTGATGGTGGGTTTCTCTTTATCTTCAGAGACTTGGAGATTAACAAGTCTTCTGGCTGCTGCCCACACACTAGGAAGTCAAATACAAAACCAGTGGTGTCCTTCTGGGCAGAATTGTGTGCACCTGCCAGGAAAGACATAGGTTTGCTCCACTAACATTGTCGTTCTCTTCTCAGTGGACCTGATTGTGACATGTCCCAATCTGTTTGTCATGTGTTCACCAGGATGTGGTTGAAACGTTGACGTTGTGGGTCCCACGAGTGAAGTGTTGCTCTCGATGCTGACCAAAGCTAACATTTCTTTGTACATCATGATTTCAAAGCCTCCTCTTTGACCCAAATGGAAACAAACAGAGAATATATATATGGATGGACTCTTTTCCCAAAATATTTTAGGAGCCATCGGAGTTGTCTGCTTGCTACTTAGATAAGCCTGTGCACACACTGTCGAGGAAGTGGTCACTTACCACCAAGTTGTGACTCATTTTCTCACTCTCTCCTTCAAAAGGGAAAAAAGCCAAGTCAGACAAGTCTTAAACATTTGCTGATGCGGATCTTCTTCAAATACACGGCTCCTTTTGGTAGTACTTTCCTCATTACATACCTTGTGTGGCTCACATTTCTTAGTGACATGTGTGACAATCTTTGGCCAATGAAAATTATTTCTTACTCATCATAAAAGTTTTTTTCTTGAGCCATCTGTCCAAAGTCATCATGTAAAGCTTTTGTGACTATAGAGTGATCAGTCCTGGGCTGTACCAACTGCTCTCTGGCATCATGGGAAGCATCAGGGACAATCTGGTTGGTACAGCTCCCACTTCTGTCATTGCCTCAACCACCAAGCAACTTCATGGCACTGGTTCTTGTCCCTTTTGACATGACCTCTTTTCATTACATTTCAGGGTACTTCATCAAGCTTCTGCTCTCTTTGCCAGTCATCTATAGGCATCTAAGCTAACCGGGTTGGCTCAATGTGCTGTCACCATGCTATCTGGTGGAAATCCTAAACTTCCCTCTGCACTGTCATTTCTCTGTATTGCAGCTCCTTGGGTTTTACATAGCCCTTTCCCTTCTCCACATATCATCTGAGCATCAGGGCTATATGGACTTCTCAGAAAAAGGCATCTGAATACATGTGTCTTTCCTGGTCAGTGATAGATATTGACCTTGTGGACTTGAACCCATTTCCAGCCAGTAACATCTACCTTGGTGCTGGTCAACTAAGAGAGCTCCTTCCTTACACATACACTCTCAGAGCAGACCTCCAGGGCTTAGCCTTTGCCCAACAACAGTGCCTGGCTCTCTGCCTGGTATATGTCTAGTAAATATGTGTTAACTGATTGATTTAAGAACTATTTCCCACAGTTAGGGAGCAGCTCCAAGAACTGGCATACTGGAAAATTGAATTTCTTATTGAATAGAATGTCCTGACTATGTCATATCCAATCTCAAGAGTCAGAATGTCACTTCTAGAGAGAAATTTGTGGTTTTGCCAGTACAATGCCTTGAAAAGGTGAATTGTACATAGCAGTGGTATGTAACCAGGTCAAAGGGATGGGTACAAGGGATTTTCCTACTCCCAGGCTCTGGCTCCTGCAGTAGTTCAACCATCTCTAGATACTTTAGTCTTCTCTACAACCCATGAATGGATCAGAACTAAACCGAGCCCAAAACAAACCATGCTCCAGTGGTAGAGGCTTGCTGGCACTACGAAGTCAGTGGTATACCTGCTTTACCAGGGAAGAAACTTCCTAGGAATGCAAAGTTTTCTGCAGGAGAACCAGAGAGAAAGGGACATGATAATTGTCTGGGTTTTATATGGAGCCTGATGCCACATCCCACTCCCCACCTCCTTCAAGAGCCTTGGAGAACCAAATTACAGAAATCAATTCCATAGCACCTGGGACCTCTCTGCTGGTGATGAACCAGAGAACTGAAGATCAGGGAGAGCAGGTCAACACAATGGAAAAGATGATCATGCATGAAGGGGAACAGGGAGTATGAATGGCATTCCACTATGGCTGAAGCAAAGAGCTCACCATTAAGACTAGGTCAGTTTTGTCCACTCAAATATCTCTTAATGCAGAAACCAAGATTGGTGAACCATAAATTGTTCAGTATGGGAGGAAGCTGAGAGACTTGGAAACCTCAACGAAACCACCATCAGAGGGGAGAGAGTCGGACCATGAACAGTAGGGGAAATGATGAAAACCACCTCCTGAAATTACTGAGAGCCTCAAGATGAAGAAAACTCAAAGTCCTTGTAGATAAGCAGATAAAACAACCAGTAACCATTACAGTAAAAAGAAATGTGGCTTTCAGATCAGCAAACAAACAGGTATCTAGAAGCAAATTCTTCTAAACAAAGGCAGAGAATTCAACACTCTGAGGAGACAGGACCATGGAGAATGTAAGGAGAACATAAAGTTGCAGTACACTATTTCTTAGAGGTTGAAAACAGAAATGAAAATTAGAAGGGAAGATCTTATGATCTGCCCAGGAAAATATGACAGGAGATTCATAAACCTGGGTCACACTCTGTCATCAATGGAAACAGTGCCTGGAGAGGAGAAGAGACATATGGTCAAAAACCTAACAGGAAGAAATATCAGGAGGTCCATCTAGGAGCTGTGTTGACCCAGCTCTCCAAGTATCTATTTAGGGTTTTTCTTGTATGTGATGTGAACTTTTGATCAAAACAATTTCTACCAAAATACTTTCCAATTTTCCTATTATTTTTTCTTTTTGTTTTAACCATATAAGTAGTCCTTACCTTAGTTGGCCAATCAATGACTCTACTACTGTGTTTAATCACTTTATAGAATAAGTTCATTGATCAACTTTTATATTTATAAACCAGTACCAAGTAGTTTTAACGAATATTTCTTTGTTGTATACTTTTATCTCTGATACTGTTAAACCTTCTTTTTAACCACTTAAAAATCCTTATTACCCTTGAGATTCTTCACCATGTATTCCTCCCAATGAATTTTGTTATAATTTGTTTCTTTCTATAAGGAAATCATTGGTAATTTATTGCTATGGAAATGAGCACATAAACTAATTGACTTACATGTTGACTGTTTATCCTATTTTCATGGCTCAGCCATAAGCAATTTCTAGACAGTATGGAGTAATTGATAGATATTATTCTAGATAATTAATTGGATCCCTATTTTATTGGACCCTAACTGTGTTCTAATTAGTATTAATAAGTTGGATATGATTCCATAGAGTAGTTATAGTAAATTCTGTATATTAGACCCCCCCGACTGTGGACTATAGATGGTAAGCTCACTTGCTTAATCATAGGATGCTAAGCAGAGGACCTTCCCCCTTGTTGCCTTGCTTGTGTGACCATGCCCAGTGTGGCAAAGGAGACCCAATTACATGGAAAGTCCCCCAGTTATTTTTGCTGCCTTCTCCACCCCCTCAGTCTCTCCTCATCCCTCTATGGTCCAACGTGGAGGTATTGCTATGAGCATTTGGCCAATGAATGACCCTGATTACTGATCTGTGGCCTGCCTTTCCATCAGCACATCAGCCCATGGAGATGTTTTCTCATCTCGCTATCAGCCCAGAGCCAGACTATTGGTCTGCTCATTGGCTTGGTAGACCCTTCTGAAAGTTCAAGGTAGGCCTGTCAAGGTCTGCTCATGAGTTTGTTTGTCAAAAGCAAGGTTTGTATTTTTCTTTGTTTCATCTATATTGTCTGGGTATCAAGCAGTATAAAACTAAGGCCCTGGAGGAAGGGGGCATCTCAGATGATGAGGCAGAACTGAGGTCCACTTCATTAGAGGGCACCATGGCCCCTTTAATAAAGTGCCATTGATTTAGAGTTCTACCTTAGTTTCTTTTATTGTAAATTGGACAATTTTGGACCCTACAACATTGAAAGCCAAGAAGACCTGCATTCAAATTTTACTCTAGAACATCACGGTTCTCCAGTGTCTGGCAATTCATTGAACCACTCTGTGCTTTTCAG
The DNA here is from genome assembly GCA_011680675.1 of Gymnobelideus leadbeateri. Classification (NCBI taxonomy): domain Eukaryota; kingdom Metazoa; phylum Chordata; class Mammalia; order Diprotodontia; family Petauridae; genus Gymnobelideus; species Gymnobelideus leadbeateri. Next base: position 20,087 of record WOXC01009004.1, read on the forward strand.
CACTTCTTCATGGGTCACAACCTCATATGGCATCTCCATGCACAGTTTAAGAAGAGCTGGTTATGGATTAAGAGTGGAAAATGTTAAGAAGCTCTGATTTATGTAAACTTTTTAGACTCTAAGTTACACAGGTGGTGGCCAGGTGTATAGATAAATAGAATTTCATCACCTGGGAGTCCCCTATCACAATGAAATCACGGGCAAGGTCACTAACCCCATGATTAAATCTTATCTTTATTATTGAATTCCTATAGTTCCTGTTTGTGCTTTGATACTGAAACCTCTTTGTTTTTATCTCTTTCTAATGAGTTTTGTTGGTAATATATAGGTAATATAAGACTCAGGGTAGCACTTTCAGATACCTGTTAGGGAGTTTGGGGGGTGGGGAGAAGTGGAGGAAGGGAAGTGATGCATCTGAAATGATTCCAGCAGCCTAAAGCCATCCATCTACCTCCCCTTTTCCCTTTTCTCCTGCTGGAATCCTCATCAGAATGGATACACTGGGGCTGGGGAGGACACGTATGGGAGCCCAACACTGAGATTCCTGGCGAAGGCCTGTCAGGAGACCGAGAGCTACCAGGGTCATCCTCCAGCCTGATCTAATCCCATGTGATTGAGGGGTGAGGGGAATAGGACTGGAAGTGATCCACCCCCACCCACAGGCTGGGTGCTGCCAGTAGGAGGGGCCTTTCCTCCCAATCCTCTGATGACTCACCCCGGAAATACAGATGGGGAGGCTAGAGGGGATGTGCTGGTTCCTGTTGGGATTTTACTCACCCACCCCCAAAGCTGGGCAGAGATCCCCACCCAGCTGCTGAACTGTCACAAAGGGCACTCTGGGGACCTTTGGAGTGGCACTGAAATGTCCAGGGTTTCCCCAAGGTGGGAAGGGAAAGCCTTGGACCTGATTTCCACCCATGTTCACGGTTTTCTCCATTTCCTTTTCCCTCCAGTCCTCCCTGCCTTTTTCCAAACCCAGAATCATTTTCCTTTATATAAACAACTCTCCTAGCAAGGAAGCAATATCATTTCAGGTAACAATGGGAAATGTGGTAGAGCTCCAATTAAGTTTTACTGTATAAAATAGGTTGCTCAGCTTGACTCCTCAGGAGCACTGGCAGCTCGTGTCCAATTTTTTCTAATATTTGTATCCTAATTTAATTGTTTTTTAAAAATGAAAATAAAAAAGGTCTAGGCCAAGCCACTTAGAAACAAAAAAAAAAAAAAAAAAAAAAGACTCAGGGGTTCTTTGGGTTAATTTTGTGTCCTAAAAATTTACCAAAGTTGCTCTTTTTATTGATTGTTTTTAAAAGAATGTAACTCCATGGTTCACCAACTAACTCATCATATCAACCCTGAGAAAGCAGAATTTTTAAAGTGATATTTTATGTTTCAATTACATGTAAAACAATTTTTAACATTCATTTTTAAAAATTCTGAGTTCCAAATTCTGTCCCACACTTCCTCCCCTCTCCCTTCCTTGAGTTAGTGATCAATTTGATCTAGATTATACACGTGGAATGATGCAAAACATATCTGCATGTTAGTAGTATTGTAAGAAAACATAAAAATATGAAAATATAAAATGAAAAATAATATGCTTCAATCTACATTCAGACAGTATCAAATAGCATTTTTCATTATGAGTCCTTTGGAATTGTCTTAGATCATTGTATTGTTGAGAATAGTTAAGTCATTTGTAGTAAATCCTAGTAAAATATTGATATTACTATGTCCAGTGTTCTCCTGGTTCTGCTCACTTCACTTTGTATCAGTTCAAGTAAGGATTTCCTGGTTTTCGAAAAGCATCCTGCTTGTCATTTCTTTTAGCACAATAGTATTCAATTGTTTAGTCATTCCACAATTGATGGAAATCCCCCCAATTTCTAATTCTTTGCCACCACAAAAAGAGCTGCTACAAATCTTTTTTTTTTTTTTTTAAGCAATTGGGGTTAAGTAACTTTCCCAAGGTTACATGGCCAGTTTTTGTGTGGGTGTTAAGTATCTGAGGCTTGGAACCGATCCCGGGTCCTCCCAATTCCGGGGCTGGTGTTCTTACTCACTGCACTGTCTAGCCACTCCCTACAAATCTTTTGAACATATAGATCTCTTTCCTTTTATTTTGATCTCTTTGGGATACAGACTTTGTAGTGACGTTTCTGCATCCCAGTATATGCATAGATCGAGAACCCTTTTTGCATAGTTCCAAATTGCTCTGCTGAATGGTTGAATCACTTAACAAAAGTGTTTCATTTTTCCCACATCCCATCTAACATTGATCATTTTTCTTTTCTATCGTATTAGTCAATATGATAGATTTGAGGTGACCCCTCAGAGTTGTTTTCATTTGCATTTCTCTATGTAGTGCTGTTTTATAACAGTTTTTTCTCATGATTATAGTTAGTTTTAATTATTCTGTATGAAAAATGCCTGTTCATATCCTTTGACCATTTATCATTTGAGGAATAACTTGTATTATGATAAACTTGGCTCAGTTCTCTATATATTTGAGAAATGGGGTCTTTATCAGAGACACCTAATGTAAATTCTGCCCCACCCCAGAATTCCTTTCCCTTCCTAATATTGGTTCTATTGGTTTTTTAATGCAAAACTTTTAAAAACTGAATATAATCAAAACCATTCATTTTACATCTTGATGTTCTTTTTGTTGAGTCAATTCTGTCGTGTGAGGTCCATGACCTCATTTGGTGTTTTCTTGGCAGAGTTACTGGAGGGGTTTTCTATTTCCTCCCCAGCTCATTTTATAGTGTGAAGTGACTTCCCCAGGGTCAAACAGAAAGTCATTATCTGAGGACATATTTTATTCAGGGTCCCCTGTCTCCAGGACCAGTTTTCTATCCACTGAGCCACCTAGCACCTCATAATGCTCTGTCCCTCCCTCCCTCCTCTCCCCCCCTCTTTTCCCCTCTCTCTCTCTCCCTCCCCCCGTCTATCTCTGTCTCTCATACAGTTATAAATTCTTTCCTTCTTCATAGATCTGACAAATAAACTATTCCATGCTCCCCTAATTTGCTTATGACATCACCTTTTATTTCCAAATCATGTACCCATTTTGATATTTTATTGGTATATTGTGTGAGATGCTGGTCTATAACTAGTTTCTGCGAATTTTTCCCCCAGTTTTCCCAGCAGTTTTTGGCCAATAGTAAGTGTCTGTACTTTAAGCCTGAATCTTTGACTTTTTCAAACGTTAGATCACCATGGTCATTTACTACACTGTATTGTGTACCTAATCTGCCCGCCTGAGCCCCCACTCTAGTTCTTAGCCAGGAGATTTTTTTGACGGTTACTAGTCTGATACGGCTAGATGACTTTCTTTTATATTTTGTCATTAATTCCCTTGAAGTTTTTGACATTGTTCTGTTAGAAAAATTTTGTTACTATTTTTCAAATTCTATAATGTAATATTTTGGTACTTTAATTGGCGTGGAACTGAACAGCAAATTAATGCCGGCACAATTGTCATTTTTATTACGTTAACTCAGCCCACCCACGAGCCCTTAATATTTTTATCAATTATTCAGATCTGATTTCATCTGTGTAAGAAATGTTTTTAACTATTGTCACAGAGTCCCTGGGTTTCACTCAACAAGTAGACTCCCAAGTATTTTCTATTGTCCATAGTTATTTTAAATGTAATTTCTCTTTCTATCTCTGGCTGCTGGGCTTTGTTGGTAATATATAGACAGATGATATATGTGGGTTTATTTTATATCCTAAAACTTTACTATAGTTGTTAATTCTTTCAATTAGTTTTTTAATTGATCCTATAGGATTCTTGAAAACCTGAAAATGTGATATGCATGATGGCCCTTTGTTGTTCATTTTATTCACCACAAGCCAGGAGGAAAGGAGAGTGACCCAGAAGGGGGACTATCACACATGGAACACATACTCAAAAAACAACTAATGTGAGGATCTTGGGCCTAGTTGTCTGGGGTCACAGCATCAGGCTCTTGTGGGCAACCTTGGTCCTTTCAGGATGTGGTTTCATGGGAGGCCTGGTCACTTCCAGAAAACTCTCGGTATTTTTGGCCCTGGTGTCCTTCAGTGATCTTCAGTACCAGTATCCCATCACAGTCCTTGGCCCTTGAGAGGCTACATTTACCTTAAGATGCCCTGATCCCCTCAGAGCTGAGCCTTGAAGGACCATGGTCCCTCACTCATCACTATTAGAGCAGAAATTGTGGCGCCTGGGTTTGGGGGATGTAAGGCAGCAGGGCTGGCCACCACATCCTGGGCCAGCTATTTATCTGCCTACCTTTTCCCCTCCAAACACTTGAGACTGGGCAGCCCAGGACAGAGCTGAAGACACACCATGGGCCCAACTATAACTTTTCTGATCTCCATTGGTGAGTATCCAGGGTCAGTCCTGGAGAGGGAGAACATTGTGACAAGGTCCTTGGCTCCTGACTCTGAAGTCAGAGAACATGGAGACATGGAGAAGCCTAAGGAGGAGACAGAACCATTTGGGGCAGAGCAGGAGCCCAGTGTCTGTTCCAAGGGCTCTTCCTTCATATTCTGACCAGAGCAGAAGTAGAGGCTCAAGGGCTTTGGGGAGAGCTGGTGATGGGTCAGTGTGGGCTGGAGGGGAGGCATTGATAACCTGAGATTCTCTTACAGGGCTGTGTCTGGGCAGGGCAGTGCAGGTACAGACAGGTGAGTCCTGGCCCAACATCCCACTGTTCCCTTTCCTCTTCTTGAGGCAGAACAAAACTGACAGCTTCTCCCAGGACAAGCAGGGAGGGAAATGGGTCATTGGGATGAATGGAAGGGGTGACTGAGGGAGGGGCTTCTCAATCCAGAGGTGAAAGGAGCACAATGACCAGAGGAATCTCTGGGAATCCAATCAGTTTCCTTCTCAGACCTCCTTGCCAGGCCCACCCTTTGGGCTATCCCGAGTCCTGTGGTCCCTGGAGGAGCAGATGTGACCCTCAGGTGCCAGGGTCACCTTGGGAGTGACCGATTCCAGCTCTGGAGGGATGGAGAGCTCAGAGAGGAGAGAAATGCCTCCTGGCAGCAGGCAGAGTTTGTGCTCATGAGTGTGGATGCCTGGAGAGATGGGAGAAGCTACAGCTGCCGCTCTGGGCAGGGGCCCTTTTGGTCAGAGCTCAGTGAGCCCCTGGCCCTGGTGGTGACAGGTGAGAGGGTAGTAGTCTACAGCCATCCCTGGTGGGGAGGGGGCCGGTCCTGAGAGGGGAGCCCAGAGCCCCCTCTGGGGAGTCATTTACTAGTGGGACAAACCCTCAGGCTGGACTCCCTGCCTCCCCTTAACCCTTGCACCTCCCCAGTTCCGGGGATGCCTGGCTCCCAGGTCATGTTCTGGGGGCATTAATAAGGTTGCACAATCTTAACTCTCAATAATCCTTTGAGGGGCAGAGCAGTTGTATTGTGATTTCCCTTTTAGCTATAGGGAAACTGAGGCCTGGAGGTCAGGAAATGTGAAGAATAGGTCAATGGGTCCTAATTGTCAGGGGCAGGATTTGAGCCCACGTCTCCCAGCCCCAAACCCTGGATCTTTCCCCACCTGATCTGTGTCCCTGGTCACCTGGCCAGGAAAGCCAGACTGCTCCTCCCTCAGAGGATAGATAGCAGGCTTTGGGAGAAGGGGCACACAGCTTTACCAGAGAAAATCTTAACCAGAGAAATATTTCCTGTCTTTTCTCAGGCACAAAATGTTAACAACCAACCTGCCCAGTTCTGTTTCCCCTTGTTCCCTGCTGCCCTCATTACATTGCCATCAGTCTGGACAGATGACAACATCACCTCCCATTATATCTCCCCTTCTGCCTTTGCTTACACAGTTTCCCCCTTCCCACCTTCATCCATCACTTTCCTACTCATCCTTTAAGCCCAGCTCATATCTTGGCTGCTCAAGGATGCTGTCCCTGATTGGGTCTAGTGGCACTTCTCTGGCCTTTGGCCCTCCCAGCGTGGTGCCTGCCCCTCTGTTGGGCACACTCACCCTTCTCTGGTTCAGAAAATGATTTCAGGGAATTAGGGGGAGAGATTACTCTCTAACTTTCTTCTCTCCTCCTTTCACAGGAGCCCTCCCCAAACCTTCCATTTCAGTCTCATCTGACTCCACAATATCCCCAGGAAGAACAGTGACCATCTGGTGCCAAATGCCACCACAGGCACCCCTCCAGGACTACAGCTTTGCCCTCCTGGAGGCAAAGAGCCTGGAGCCCTTGCAGAGACAGAGCCCTGCAGGGAGCCGGGCTGTTTTCTTACTTTCATCTGTGAGGCCTGAGGACACTGGGAGCTACAGCTGTATTTACTACAGGAAGACAGTCCCCCACAGGGGTTCACATCCCAGCCAGACCCTGGAGCTGACTGTGCTTGGTGCCTGGAGATGGGAACCCCCAAATCCCCAATTCTAGCCCCCACATAGGGGCCCACAAATCTACAGGGACAGCACAAAATCATGGGAATTCTGAAGAGAGAGTCTGGGGGGAGGCTGGAGGAGACCCTGGGACCCTCTCCTGCTCTATGTGGATTCAGCTTTGGGCCCCAGAATATCGGGTGGTGTTTCCAGCTCAAGGCACGCCCAAGAACAGAAAGGGAGAAGGGACAGAAGATTGTTATTTCCCCTCCCACTAAAGAGTTGACAAGGGGTGAGGCCTAGAAATGTCATCTGCATCTGAAGTTGACCTCAGGTTCCCCTTTCCCGCAGGACATCTTCCCAAGCCCACTTTGTCGGCCCAGCTTGGCCTCATGGTGACCCCAGGAGCCAACGTCACTCTCTGGTGCTCAAGGCCCAAGCTATCTTCCCTTGAAGAGATGACTTTCACTCTGTGGAAGGCTGGGACCCAGGATTCTGTACAGCAGCAGACCTCAGCAGACCTCTGGACTAGCTTCCTCCTCCCATCTGTGAGACCCGAGGACACTGGGAGCTACAGCTGTACTTACATGGAACAGACAGTGTCTGCAAGAGGGTCAGAGCCCAGTGAGGCCCTGGAGCTGGTGGTGCCAGGTGAGGCGGTGTGGGGGCTGAGAATAACTCTGAGGATGACCCCTGTGCTCTCTGCCCAGACAGAGGCCTCATAGGGACAAGGCCTGGTGTCTACACAGCCAGCTCCGTCATGGGGCCTGTCAGGGTCTTAGAAAACATGAAATCTAGAATGTGGGGAAGAAAGGTGGTGGTGGGGAATGAGTTGGGGGTTAGGGGAAGAGTCACAGAGACCCAGAACAGAAAGGGGCTCAAGATTTTTGAGGCCAAACCCTCCCCTTACCAATGAGCAAAGTGAGGCCCAGAGAGAAAGGACTTGTCCAGGGTCACACAACAAGGGACAGAGCCTGAAAATGAGCCTGAGCTTTCCCACTCCTGGACATGACCTGAGCCCTGGTTTTAGGCTGTGCCATGGGCCTGTCTGGGACAGCCCAGATGAACAGTCAGGGGTGTGATCTTCTCTCCAAAGAGTCATCAGAGGCCTGAGACCACAGGCTGGGTGAGTTTCTCCAAATGTGAGAGTCTCCTTAGCTTCCCAGCTGGCTACAGCTAGAAATGTGTGAGCAATCTTCTGGGGAAACCCCTCATTTATGGGTTCGATAACTGAGGCTCAGGGGTAGAGAGGGGGCTCAGTGGACAGAATGTGGGGCTTGGAGTTAGGAAAATGGATCTTTCTGAGTTTAAATCTGGCCTCAGACATTTAGCAATGTGACTCTGTGCAAGTCACTTAACTGTCTCAGTTTCCTCATCTGTAAAATGTCTGGAGAAGGCAATGGTAAACCTCTTCAGTATCTTTGCTAAGAAATCCCCAAATAGGTTAATGAGTAGTTGACTATGGTTGAGAAAAAACTGAAGAACCTAACTGAGACTCAGATAGAGCACGTGACTGGGTCAAGGTCACACAGGGACTCAGAGGCAGAGCAGGGACTTGACCCAGGTGTCCTGACTCCCAACCCCCTGTTTTTCCTCTCCCAGGATCTCTGCCCAAGCCTTCCCTCTCAGCCCTCCCAGGCCTGGTGGTAGAGCCTGGGATACATGTGACTCTCCAGTGCCGGCAGCCCCCTCAGACATTCCTCAGGGGCCCAACATTCACTCTGCTGAAGGTGGGGACCCCTCAGGCCTTGCAGAGCCAGAGCCCAGCTGGGACCTCAGCTGCCTTTCCCCTCCTCTCTGTGAGGGCCCAGGATGCTGGCAACTACAGCTGTGTCTACCACAGGAGGACGGCTCCATACCAGGTGTTTGAGCCCAGTGAGGCCCTGGAGATCTGGGTGACAGGTGAGGGTGTGTCCAGTCCCCAAGGCATAAAGTAGAGGTTTGGGACTTAAGCCTGAGAGCATGCCAGGAATCCAGAGAAGGCTTATTGTTCTGGGCCCTTTCGACCATCATGAAGTAGAGTCAGGGACAAGGACTGTGGGTCCCTAAGGAAGGGGAGAACTAAGGTGGAAGGATGGACCAGCCCAGGTACTGCTCCAAGCTCAAGGCACAAAGGTGTAAGGAATAATGCCTCCCTTTTTCTAGGTGGGCCCAGAGAACATCTCAGGTTTAGCATCCATGACTCTCCAGGGGAGGAGACTTTGGAATGACCAAAGAGCCAAAGGAAGTGAGAACTGATGGTTAGGGAGTTTTTCAGTGACCTCCCAGCTCTTCTTTCTCCCCCACTCCCATTACAGCTGTGTGGGGCCCTTGAGGATCTCTGGCTTCTCTTTGCATTTCCAGATGCCCTTCCCAAGCCTTCCCTCTCAGCCCAGCCTCGGGCGGAGGTGACCTCAGGAGCTGACATAACCCTCCTGTGCCAGGGGCCCTCCTGGAGTAGTAGCTTTGTTCTCTACAAGGACAGAGATGAAAAAATCCTGCCCGGCATGGATAACACTCAAGATGGGGCCAAGTTCTTCCTGAATCATGTGACCCCCAAGCACTCTGGCAATTATAGCTGCAGCTATCAGGGTGTCACCAATGGAAGTCTCTGGACACCACACAGTGACCCCCTGCAGCTCATAGTGACAGGTGAGAGGAAGAAGCCCCCAGGACCCACTGGAGGGAGCCAAGGACCACTCCCCTCCTCAGCCTCTGCAAGGAAATGAAATCAAGGCCTTGGCTCTGACCAAGAGACATGAAAAAGAACCTTGACATTTCCCTCAATTCCAGTCCCATAGCGACCAAGACTGTGAGCTGGGACATGAGGCTCCCCCATATTTCCCTGTGCCCCACATATCTCTACCCTTCTTTCTGAGGTTTCTCAACCTAGTTCCAAGGGACAAGCCCACTAAGCAGCATTGGTGCCAAATTGTTGGATGCTGGTGGCGAGGGGCGTCTCTGGAGGGGGATATGAAGAGAAAATACAGGGGCAATTTCTGGGGCAAAATGAGGGGCCCCTAAGGACCGTGGTTTATGAAGATTCCTCTCTCCCCCCCCAGGTTCAGAGTCCTGCAAAACCCTCCTCATCACCCTCAGCTGTGTCTCCTTCCTCCTCCTCCTCCTCTGCCTTCTCTTGCTGGCCATCCTCTGCCAAGGATCCATCCCTAAGGGTGAGACAGAGTTGTACAGCCTCAGGGTCTTAAATAATAGAGAGGGGTAAAGACCAGGACCGCTTTTTCCTCCTTTGAGACCTTCCCTGATATTACTTCTTCCCTTCTCATGTCTCTCTCACCAGGGTCTTTACAAGGAGAAAGCCCAAGGAGGTAAGGACACTCAGCTCCTCTTCCCAGACTCCCCTGTTCCTTCCTTGCCAAGTCACCTGGGACCTCGTCATGGCCAGAGTCCCTTGTGAGCAGAGGCTGATCACTATGTCCCTTGGTTCTATCTCCTCCCTCTCTCCCTGTTGTAGGTGTCTTTGCTGCCCTTGCCTCTTTTGTAGTACCTGCCTCCCCCATCAACCTGAGACTGACAGAGATGAGACCCTGTGTAGGTTACCTGGGCAGGAAGGGGTTATGATAATGGGTCAGGGGAAGGGGATTGTGAAGGGGAATCCTGGTCCTGGGAGTTGTGGGAATGATGGAAACTTCCCCCCACTTTAGATACAGAAGGGGCCAAGGAGAGACCAAGGGAGCCGGTGGTGAGTGAGCACATCCCTTCCTCCACCTGGAAGAGCCTGTTTCATCCTTGACCCCAACCTTTCCCAACAGGCTCTGGGTCAGAGTTGGACCCCTTCTTAATTTATTACTTATTTTTTTCTCCTAGTCACCCAATGCACATCCTCTGAACTGGGGATCCCTTCACTGTTTGGGGTAATTTGCTAAATATTCCAGTACCTGTACCTCAATATCATTCATTTCCTTTATAATCCTACAGAGTTCATTTCATTCAGTTAAAGGCATGGGACTGAGAAGGCATCCATAGCTGGCAGCAGACAGGCTGTCAAAGCTTTCCCGACACACCAATATATTCTGAACTTTCTCTAAAGTCCCTCACTGTTACCTCACTCATGTGTTTCTCCTTCAGGTCCTCATGGCTGAAGGCCCCCAGGGAATGACCTATGCTCAGCTGAATGTAAGAGCCTTGAATAAGAGGAAATCCAGCCCTGTGAAGAAACCCACCGAGCCCACACTCTATGCCACTGTGTCTGGGAACTGAGGCCTCCTTTCCCAAAGGAATTCTCTCTCTCTCTCCCTTCTCTCATGTTCTCTCCTCCCCCTTGCTCCCTAGTTCTGTTGTTCTCTAATACATCTTCCCCACCTCCCCATCACTCAGGAGTCATGATGACTATTGGGTTTTTCCATGGGGGTCTAGAGTTGTGTAAACCCAGTGCATCCATATGTAACGATGAGAAACTTATAAGATACACATGGAGTAGAAGGGGGGTAATAATCTCAAAGGGGATATCACTGGCAGTTGTGGGGACTAGGAAAGGCCTCTGCTAGACTGGAGTGGAGCTGAGTTTTAAAGGAAACCAGGCAAACTAAGAGGCAGATTGGGGGAGCAATAACATTCCTGGTATGGGAGACAGCAGTCTCAGAGGCTGGGGTTAGGAGACTTTTGTGTGCAAGGACAAAAACTCAGCCAGTGTCAATGGTTGTGAATGAAGGGAAATGGAGTGTGAGAAGGAAAAGGAAGAAGCCACTGAGGCTCACCCCGTCACTGCCATCCTCTATTCATCTCTCAAACTCACCCCATATATCCAGTCTGGTCTCTAGTCTTGTGTTTTCCACCTTTATACCATCTTTTGTGTAAGCCCCCTTTTCTCCAGTCACATAGTCACTACCCTGGGGCCCACCTCACATCTGACCTATTGCAGTCACCTGCTGGTGAGCCTGCCTGCCACCAGTGTCCCCCACTCCAGTCCATCATCCATTCATCTGTCAAATGATGTTTCTAAAGTGCAGGTCTGATTCCATCAGACGCTAGTCAATAAATACCACCTTCTCCCTATAAAGTGTAGGGTTAAATATGAAATCCTCTGTCATTCAAAGTCCTTAATAACCCCACCATGACCTTAAATTAAAAGTTAAAATGAAAGAGATAAAAAAAATAAAAAATAAGATTACCAAGAGGGAAAATATCGAGACAAGAGAAGATGATTTAGGTTGACTCATGGCTCACTCCAAAGTAGGAGTCTCCTGCAATGTCAGTGGAATGGAGGAATCAGGGAGGGGCCAAGGATGAATGGGGCACAGATGAGGAAAAGAACCCATGGCCTTGTGGAGAGATGGGTGGGTTGGTGAGAATTGTGTCATGTTCCTGGGAAGATCTGTTGCTCTTATCCTTGTGAATACTTTCCTACTGGTCACTGCAGAGATTTTATTGTGCAGTTATGTTTGCTTGTTTGTTTTGGACTATGGACTCAAGGCAAAATTTTTTGTATTTTTCTAATTATGTGAATGTAGACACAGCCACACATCAAAATGTGAGCATTTCCATATGCACAGCAGAACACAAAAAGAGGATTGTGCATCAGTGTATGAATTTTCATTTCTTACCTTTTTCCTTCTTTAAATCTGTATGTATGTATATGTATTTATCTATATATACATACACATCCATACACATTCATGCATAGATATATGCACGTATGCACAGGCAAACAACACACCATATATACACAAACACACATGCATACATATGTGTACACATATGCATATACACATATGTATGTACATACACATATACATTTGTATATATGTACATACATACATACATATATCTAGATATAAATACATATCTGCCATGTATTACTTTAAATCTGCCCTGCTATATGTTCTTCCTCCTAATCTTTCTGTGGTTCTCTCCTCTGCATTTAAATAGACTATATTAATGCCCTCCATTTTTGGCATTGCTATTATTGTTAAACTGGCCTCTACCCCAACCACCTCCCAAGTTAAAAAATAGACCTTATACCAAATAAAGTTAATAAAAATGAGTCAAGATGGCAGTCACGTCCAAAAATGTCTCTTTATTGTCTCTCAGTTATGACTTGGGCACCACACTTCATCAGAGATCTACTGAAGGCATAGTCATAGCTCTGTTTAGGTCCTTAAGATTTTAAAAGTTGTTTTTGTTCTCAATTTTGTTTCCCTTGCATGAGTTATGTTTCTGGTTCTGTTCCTTCACTTTGCACCAGTTCATATTACCCAGGATTCTCATTTGCATTTCCATACAGAGCAGTATCACTCCATCACTTTTGTTTGCCACAGTTGCTGCCGTCATTCCCTAATTTTTTATAACACAATCTAGGAAACTTCTTTAGTTCCTTTCCTTTCCTTTCCTTTCCTTTCCTTTCCTTTCCTTTCCTTTCCTTTCCTTTCCTTTCCTTTCCTTTCCTTTCCTTTCCTTTCCTATCCCCTCTTCAGTAACAAGAAGTTAGGCTTATTATTCAGTATTTCCCCCTTCCTCTTGCCCTTCCTCTTACCCAGATCCCCCTCAATCCTTGCTTATTCCTCAATTAAGTTATCTACATAGAAATGGTGATTGAACCCATGAGAACTGATGTGGATCCCACGAAGGAGGGCGTTTAGAAAGAAGAGAGAAAAAAAGAAAAGGGTCCAGGTCAGAGTCCTGGGAAGGTAAGATGGTGATCTGGCAAAGTAAACTACCTAGATGGAGAGCCAGCCATGAATTTCAGCTGAGCCAGGCATTGGAGGCAACAAAGTGGAAAACAGCAGCATCATACCAAGCTCATCTTGGAAGAATCAATGTGGGCAACAGAAGAGTTAGCCATAGACCATGAGACCATGGGGAACAGGTCTATGCAGCAGATGCTATGTGATCACTGGAAAGAAAAGCAAATTCCTTGTTATGAACCTGAATATTTATACAAAAGAAGTCCCTCATTGGCTTCATGTTATATATGTGTGTATGTATACATGCATGTGTACATATACTTACATATGCACATGTTTATACATGCATATATACATGTATGCATAGGTGTATATATGCACATGTATGTATGTATATATGTATGTATGTATTCTGCCCTTAAATCCTTCTCCTCTCTGTGAGGTAGTGGGTAGCAGTAGTGGTAGGTTTCATCACCGACTCTGTGAATAATCACTGTGTTAATCAAAGTACAGTATGTGTCATTATATAAACTGACTCCCCTGGTTCTATTCATTTGATTGTTCATCAGTTCATACAAGTGCTCAAAATTGTTTAGTTTTGTAATGTTTTTGCTGGAGCATGTAAATTGGTATAGGCTCAACAAGCACATTCATATTAAACCTATTTTCTCATTAGTCATATTGTATTGAAGAATTAGAAACAATGGGAGAAAATGTAAGAAGGAAGAAACAGAAAAAGAGAACAAATAATGTGCTTCGATTTGTATTTAGACTCCATACTTCTTTCTGTGGATGTGGATAGCTTTTTAAATCATGACTTTTTTGCAGTTGTCTTAGATCTTTGCATTGCTGAGAAGAGTTAAGTCTATTAAAGTTAGTCATCATATAATGTGGCTCTTATCGTATGTAATATTCTCCTGGTTCTGCTCCTTTCACTCAGCATCAGCACGTATAAGTCTTTTAAGGCTTTTTTAAGTTGGAAAAACAACTTAGATTTCTTAGCTAGGATAATGCCCCCAGTCAGTGCCTCAGGTACCCAGAGTGAGGAGGAGGAGAGCTGGCACTCAGAGGTCAGGGCATCCTTTCTGTCATCTTATCCACAGGGTGAATAAAACAGAAATAGTTGCATGTGCTTCTTCCTGACTGAAGTCCTTTAGAAATCACTGTCTCAGGAACCAAAGGTCAAAATGCATAGTCACCTGGTAAGCTCTGGGGAAGAATTTACTAGAGTCTCTCATCAATATATCAATGCAAGTGTTACTTGTCTTCTTGAAGTCTTTCCCCCCTCAGTCTAAACATCTCCAATTCTTTCTATTGATCCATACATAGCAGAGGCAAGGCATGTACCTTCCCCACCAAAGTGTAACCCGAAAGTGTGGAGTTGTGTGTCAATGATCCCCAGTCCTCTCCAGTCTCTCTCTCTTCTCTGTTATCTGTTGTCTGTCTCTGTCTCTCTGTTACCTTCTCTCTCTGTCTCCTCTCCCCTCCTCCTCCCCCAAGAATGGCTAGATCACTTTGTACACAGTAACAGGAATATTGTACAATATGATCAACTGTGAATGACTTAGCTTTTCTCAACAATACAATGATCCAAGACAATTTTGAAAGACTTATGATAAAAATGCTCTTCATCCCCAGAGTAAGAACTACTAGAGCCTGAATAAAGATCAAAGTAAAATTTTCTCTACTTTATTTTTTCTTGGGCTTTTTTTTGTCTGTGTTTTTGTTGACTATATCAACCTATATCGAATTGCCTGCCTTATCAATGAGGGGGGTGAGGGGAGAAAGAGAGTGAATTTGGAACTCAAAATTAAAAAAAAATGAATGTTAAAGTAGTTTTTACATATAATTTTGGGAAAGTAAAATATTAAACTAAAAGAATAAATTTTATGGACTTTTTTACATCACCAAACTTCTTCCCAGCAACCTCCCATTTTCTCTTTTAGAGAGCCATCTCATGTAATGAAAATATTTTTCCAAAATGGCAAAAATTATTATCAAATGAAAAATATCTGAAAACATGTGCAATGTACCATACCCCCAAATCCCCTTTCAAGAAATGGGGATTGTGGGTTTTCATCATTTCTCTTCTTTAGATCCAGACACAATTTTTCATCATTCTCTTTTGAGAATTTCCTGAGTGTTCTTTCTGCTTATATTGTTTTATTCAGTTTATGTATCGTTCTCTTGCTTTGGGTTTCTCAGTATTCATAATAATCATCTTTTCTTACACCACAGTAAAATTCCATTACTTTCCTGTCCATGATCTGTTTAGCCATTCCTGAGATGGTAGGTGCCCACTTTGTTTTCAGTTCTTTGCTACCCTGAAAAGTGCTGCTTACACCATGGACTCTTAAACATGAAACATTTCCTCAATAACCTAAGCAAAAGCTGGAATAACCTTAACCTTTAGTGACTAGAAGAAAAGAGGAAGAGAAAGCAAAACATAATAATATGAATCATATGATTAACAAGATGGAGGTCTCAACATTTTCTCTAACCCCCTCCCTGCCCAACTTCTCCAAAACAGAAATTATGAGCCAAAGATACAGCAATTTATACTCTCTCTGTAATTTAGGCCAAGTGGAATCCTAAAGGTTAAATCCAAACTATGAACTGACTTTTAACTGAAACTCACTTAGTACCCCTTCCCCACCTCCAATACTAAGGCAGTAAGGTTACACTTAGCCAACCCAAGGATCTGATTCAAAGCCCTAATACAGAGGTTTGCAACAAAATCTAACCACATACCTTGGTTGATCATGCTTCTCCCCAGTGCTGTGGATATCCCAGCTCTTGGCTGTGGAAATTTGCTCAGACCACTGGAGACTGTGTTCGAGAAGTAGAGGCTTGTTATGGCTACAAAGTCAATGTCACACCACCATTCTGGGAGAGGCTTGCTAGGCAGAAGCATTCTGTGCTATACCTAGGAAGAAGAGCCATAGAGAAAAGGGTGAGAAAGTTATATTAACTTGAAGTAGGTCTCAGTACTACATCCCACTTCCCACATTCTTCTAAAGCACTGAAGAACCAAATTACAGAAGCTGATACTAATGCTGCAGCCCTCTAACTGCTGGTGCTGGGACAGAGAACTGAATAAAAACCAGGGGGAGTGAGACAAGTCACTGGAACCATTCATTATGCATGGGAGGTAAGGGGGAAGATGAGTGGCATTCCACTAAGACTGAGTGAAAGAGTACAGTATCAATCTGAGGTCAGTTTTGTCTACCAAAAACTTGCCTTAGGCAGAAACAAAGACTGGCCATCTATGAATTGCTCAGTAAGAGAGGAGACTGAGATGCTTGGAGATCCAGCCCTCTAGGAAACCACCATTAGATGGGAAAGAGTCAGACATTGAAGAATAGGAGAAAATAGTTGAAAAAAAAACCACACCCTGAAATTCCCTGGTTTTCCTCATAAAATCAGACAAATTATAACAAAAATTTTTTAAGATTTATAAGAATTATCAAGAATTTCAAGAGAAATAATGGAAAACTGTGGGTAGAAAGGAGACTTCATAGTACTAGATCTGAAATTATACAACAAAGCCATAGGAAAGAAGAAAACTCATAGACCTTAAAGAAAAATGAATAAAACAACAAGTAATCAATAACAGCAGAAATAAATAGAACCTTCATATCTAGTAAGCAAATGCAGGCATCTAGGAATAAATATTGTAAAACAAAGGAAAAGAATCTTACACAATTAGAAGGAAGACTGTAGAGAATGTGAGGAAAACCTGGAAACGTAATAGACAATTCCTTTGTGGTTCAAAAGAGAAATAAGAAATATAAGGACAGAATTTCTGATTTGCACAACAAGATGCTAACAAACCTGGGTGATACTCTCCCATCACTGAAAACAGTGAGTTTATAAGAGAGTGAAGATACAGAAAATGCCTAGGAGGAATGAATATAAGTTGGTTAATGTCCTTCCTTCTTGAAGAACACCAAAATAACATGCTAAAGTTAAGTTTCAATGTGTCTGAGTGTAGCTGATCAGACCAATATGAGGTCAAAATGCTCACCATAGGTGGGGCACAAAAAGTCTGAACATTTGGGGTGAATTTTCCAAATTGGTGCACCCTGTGTTTCCTTTGAGCTGTCTCAATTCTGTTTTGCCCATAGAGCACAGCACCTTCTCTGATGTGGACATGCCATCCTGAGCAGTCCTATGCCAGGGTCTCCCGTGTCACACAATCAATTCCAAAGTTCTTGAGAGACCTTGAGACTATCCTTGTATCTCTTCTTCTGACCACCATGTGAACACTTGCCCTGTGTGAGTTCTCCATAAAACAGTCATTTTGTCAAGCATATGTTTTGCATTTGAACAATGTGGCCAGTCCATCAGAGTTGTGCTCTCTGAAGCAGAGTTTGAATGCTAGGCAGTTTAGTTTGAGTAAGGATCTGTGTCTGGTACCTTACCCTGCCAGGTGATCTTCAAAATCTTCCTAAGAGAATTCCAATGGAAGTGATTCAGTTTTCTGGCATGGTGATGGGAGTCCATCCAGGTTTCATAGGCATCCAAAAATGAGTTCAGTACAACGGCTCTGTAGACCTTCAGTCTGGTAGTCAGTCTAATACTTATTCTGTCCCATACTTTCCTTCAGAGTTTCCCCAAAACTGAGCTATCTCTGACAATGCATGCATTAACCTCATTATCAACGTGTACATCCCTGGAAAGTTCACTACCAAGGTAAATGAACTTACCCACAGAATTCAGAATGTCTACATTTGCTGTAACCAATGGTTCCACCTATGGATGGTGTGGTGGTGGCTGATAGAGTACCTTTGTTTTCTTGGTGTTAATTATTAGGTAAAAATTAGTACAAGCATCAGAGAATTGATCCATTCTTTGTTGCATCTCAGCTTTAGAGGCTGCACTGATTGTGCAATCATCTGTAAACAGAAAATCAGACATCAACACTCCCTTCATTTTGGTCTTGGCTTGTAGCCTTTACAAATTGAAGACTTTATCATCAGTGCAGTAGCTGACCTTCATGCCTTATTCATCCTCATTGAGAACATTTGACAACATGGCTGAAAATATCATGCCAAAAAGCATGGGAGCAAGCACATATCTTGTCATTGGTTACTAGGAAGGCACAAGAGCATTATCTAGAATCCGGGCAAGCATGCCATTATGGAATTGATTTACAATGCTGATGAACTTTTCTGGGCAACCAAATTTAAAGATGTGGAAAACATCTAGAAGGAATGGATATAAGTAGTTCCATATAGGAACTATAAGTTTCACAATCTCCATATGCTTGGCAAAATCTATGATTGTTTCCGACCTTGAAAACCTTACCTTTTTTAAGTGATAAAAATAGTGGTGCCATACTCCAATAGAAATGAATTTTGAATAGTTAAATTTTTCCCAGTTACATATTACTCCAGTTCAGACCACACTCTGGAGCTTTTGTTGGCCGCATGTGACTTAGACACAGTGAATCACACAATTCTGGTATAAGGTATGAAGTTAAAATTAAAGTCCAGAATTATTTTAAACTGCATTTCTCTCATTCTTAGTCATTTGGAGAAATATTTTACAAGGTTTTTGATGGTTTAGAATTCTTTTAAAACTTTACACTCATACCCTTTGACCAATTTTCTGTTAAGAAATGGTTCTTACTACATATTTCTTAAACTCTGCACATTTTCTTATCATAATAACTTACTCTATTTTTTTTTTGGTGGCAAGGTGGTTCCTTTCTGATTCTAACAGAACTGATTTGATATGTACAAAGCCCTTCATTTATTTTTTATTAATTAATCAATTTATTTAATTTTCAGCATTCACTTCCACAGGATTTCGAATTCCAAATTTTCTCCCCTTCTCTCCTGTCCCCCACACCAAGATGGTGTGCATTCTCGTTATACATTCTACCAACCTGTCCTCCCTTCTATCACCACCCCCTTTTCTTATCCCCTTCCTCTTTTACTTTCTTATAGAGAAGGATAGATTTCTGTATATAATTGCCTGTATATCTTATTTTCCAATTTAAAAACAATTTTAACATTTATTTCTAAAACTTTGAGTTCCACATTTTCTCCCTTTCTCCTTCCCCACCCACCCTCATTGAGAAGGGAAGCAATTCAATATAAGTTATACATGTGTAGTCATGCAAAACACTTCCATAAGAGTCATCTTGTTAAATGCTAACTATATTTCCCTCTATCCTATCCTGCACCCCTCCCCATTCATTCTATTCCCTCCTTTGAACTTGTCCCTGATAAGTGTTTGCTTCTGATTACCACCTCCTTCCATTTGCCCTCCCTTCTATCATCCCCACCTTATATCCTTCCCTCTATTTTCCTGTAGGATAAGATAGATTTCCATACCCAGTTGAGTATGTGTTATTCCTTCCTTTATCCAAATGTGATGTGAGTAAAGTTTACTCATTCCCTTTTACTGCCACCATCTTCCCTTCCATTATAAAGACTTTTCCTTGCCTCTTTTATGTGAGATAATTTATTCCATTCTACCTATCTTTTTCTCCTTCTTCCAGTACTTTACTCTCTCACCCTTTAATTTTATTTTTTAGATAG